>JAJIBD010027549.1:0-171520 GCA_021461705.1 Cryptotis parvus | reverse complement strand
ATGCATTATTCTTAATCCACAATCTAAAATTTAAAATCAGTAGTTAGGCAGTTTTCCACTTAAAAAATAGCAATGGTCAGTTTAACGCTGAATGAATGGATAAATTCACTTACATAGATTTGAACTATCTTTTCACAGAAACCATTCCCCCAAAGGTACTATGAATCAAAAACTACCATACCATATCAAATGGAATTAAATCAAACTTGACAACTGAATATTAAGCTGTCACTCCAAAACATTAGGCAAACTATTCCCTGCCTCAGTAGTTATCAAATAAAAGCAAATATAAAAGTCATTTCAACCTTTCAAAATTGCAGTAATTAAAAAAAATTTTTTTTCTGCCTTTTTGGGGTCACACCTGGCAATGCTCAGGGGGTTACCCTAGCTCTGCACTCAGAAATTACTCCTGGCAGTGCTCAGGGGACCATATGGGATGCCGGGATGGAACCAGGGTCAGCTGCATGAAAGCCAAATGCCCTACTCTCTGACTATTGCTCTGGCCCCCAAATTAGCAGCAATTTTGAGAGACAGTTTAGTTCTAGTGCTAGAACTAACTTTGGTTCTAGTGAGATATTTAAATAGGTATTTTCACATGCTACAAGGGGAAAATGAAAAGTAATTTGACACTAGTTTATTATTACTAGTCCCACTTTTATAACGAGGAAATGGAGGCACAAATGCATTAGGCAGGTTACTTTTAGGTGACAGGGCTGGAATGATAAGGTAGGGCATTTGCCTTTTATGCTGACCAGGGGTTTGATCCTTGGCATCCCTATATGGTCTCCCCGTGCACTGCAGGAATAATTCCTGAGTGCAAAACCAGGAGTAACCGCTGAATATTGCCAGGTGTGACAGACCCTCCAAAGAACCCCCACATCTCTAGAAAAGGCTGATGAGAAACTGATGAGGAGCCTGACTCCATTTAGTTCTCTAATCTCGGCACTTCACTATTCTGTGCTATATTGATTTAAATTTGCTAATATTCCATAAAATCACAAAAAAAATAGGCCCTTTGTTTGATAAAGACACAAAAATGGTACAATTCTGAGGGAAGACAAGTTGGAGTTTCTCTCAAATGTACTAATTTTAATTCTACTTTTCTGGAAATTGATCCCACAGAACTCAAGTAGCACAAAAAAAGAATTTATTTAGAAAGTTTATTACATTATACTACTTAAAATAATGAAGCAAATTTGCATTAATAAGAAGTTCATAAATATTTATGTGGAAAAAGGTGGCCATACAGAAGACAAGTAAATGCCTTGGAGCATCATGCCATTCTTATATTCTAGTGTGTTAAAAAAAGTCTTTTTTGTTTGTTTCTGGGCAAGAGTCAGTGAATGATGCTCTGAAACAGATACCCAGACACACAGAGACAGATACATAGTGCAATTCACTGAATCCGAATACCTCTAATAAACTCAGGAACTGCATGCCTCTAATAAAAAAGTTAACATATGTTTCTCAATATTTATTTTCAATTTGTGCAATTTTCTCGTCATGAAAATAGTTCACAGACCGGTTTTGGGAATAATAAACTACAGCAAACCAAACCAAGTCAAACCATTCCTAACTTAATCAAATCAGGAAGTCTGACACATTAAGAAAGAAGTTAGAAACTTACTTCTTATCAAAAAATGTTGAGTTCTCTCTCCTTTTGGTGAATCCATTTGGTAGAAGTTTTAAGTTAATACCTTGCTTTCGGGCACGATTTTTCAAAAAGTACATCTAACAACAGAAAACAGACATTTTTTAAAAGCCATACACTTCAAGTGAATCATGTTCAATAATGTAAGACATATTAAGTGCTTTAGTCCCAGATGCTTTGTTAAGTGTTAGCATTCTGTTTAATTTCTAGGATACTATGAGTTAGGTACTAGTAAATTAGTTTAGAAATGAGGCACTGCTCTAATGGATGTGTCCTTGAGGCAGAACGCAATCTCTTGGGTATAAGGTTTAAGATAATGCCTGAAGGAATAAAGAACAAAGGAAACTGGAAATACAACAATAAAATAAAATAAATATTAGGTGGATAACACTATTAGAGATTTAAAAAAGACAATTCATGAGCTGGAGAGTTTTACAACTGGGTGAGTGCTTTGCATGAAGGAGGTCCAGGTTCGCTCTCCAGCAATGTACTAACTCTCAAGCACAGCCAGGAATGACCCGTGAGCATAGCCAGAGTAGACCCTGAGCACCACCAGGCATGTCCCCCCAAACAAAAACTAAAGCCAAGAGGGTTAAATTTAATTAATTTAAGATAATCCTAGCAAACCAGGCCATATTGTGCTTTCTGTAAATCAATGAGCAAATCGATGAATAACAGGATTCAAGTGATCAGGTGATCAAGTGATTGTGCTTTCTGTATATTAGTGCTCAGGGCCCTGAATTTAGGAATCACTCCTCCAGGTGCTCTGGGGACCAAGTGGGGTGCTGGGGATTGAACCCGCTTCAGCAGTGTGCAAAGCAAGTGCCTTATCCACTGTATGATCTCTCTGCTCTCTACCCACAAACTGTTGTATACATAAAGTTTATTAAGACAGTCCTGACTGGTTATTTATTATTTATGGACTACTCTGACCACAGCGGTATCCTTTGGACTAAGGATCCTTTCTAACCAGTTCCTTCCTATGATCAACTGACCCTGAGTCTGTGCTGTGGTCTCCTATTTACATGACTTTCATCTGTGATCCCTTTGGAATATCTAAGAGGGCTTATGACCCCTGACTGAGAAAAAATTGCTCTAGATCACTGTAGCAACTAAATATATTTGTTAAGCAAAAGACATTAATCTATTCATTAGAAGGAATTATCACTGTATCACTGTCTTCCCATTGTTCATCTATTTGCTCGAGTGGGCACCAGTAACATCTCCATTAGACCTGTCACAAGCAAGTGTAACCCAAGGGCATCTGCTTGCTCCAGGGACAGGAGGAGCCCAAAACCAAGGAATTATAATGAAAGGACTTAGAAGAAATACTTACATGTTTATTGCTTATTGGTTTTTCAAGAAAGCATCTCTAGAAATATGATCTGCTGTTCTTGCCACATCTTCTAAAAAATCTATAATCTAAAAAGTTTAAAACATAAAATTAGTAATTGACAATAGCCAATTGCCAGGAAGTATCAATATGCTATATATAAGATGGCTTACCACTAAGGAGGTTCATTTCTGTGAACTGTTGTATTGAAACATAAGCAGTTTTATCCCGAATTCCATTACATGTTAGCTCTGCTTTGTGCTTCTTTACACAGGGCAAACTGAAAGTCAAAGAGAAAGTGTTTTTTGTATTGTGAAGTGTAATGGTACCCAGAGAGGCAAAAAAGTAAGAAATTACAAATCATACCTGCAGGAGTATCGCATACAACGCGGACATCTGTATTTTGCTTCTTCTGTGCCACAAGTTTCACACCTACAAAAGTCCACATAAAATTGAATCTACTTATATTATTTATAAATTTTGAAATGCTAACCAATTGCCACCATCAACTCACAAGCAAGTAATCAGAGAATAAAGTACATGCAAGTAATTCTAATAATGGCTACTAAACATTAACACATTCTCAAGAAACCATTTCCAAACAATGTTTAAAATTAAGATGCTATGTATGTGAAAAAAAATCCTCTGGCTTTGTAACCTTTCTACTATAATCAGGAAATGAGATTATTCACTGATCCTTTGACTTGTAATTCCTGGTAATGTGTCAACAAGAGCAAGTTGTATACACCCAAAATCCAATCCATGAGCTATGTCTTTTTTTTTTTTTTTTTTGGAGGGGTCACACCTGGCAATGCTCAAGGGTTTCTCCTGGCTCTACACTCAGGAATTACTCCTGGCGGTGCTCGGGGGACCATCTGGGATGCCGGGGATCGAACCCGGGCCGGCACAATCACTGAACACCACCTGCCGTTCCCGCGTCCCGCCCCCCAGACATGTACTTTCCCCCATTCCTCCACTCCCAGCCGATGGTGCAGTTTGTCCATCCAGAGGTCAAGCACGCCCCGGTCCTGTCCCTACCTGGACATGGCCAGCTTCCTCTTGGTGCCCACCGGAGGGGCTGCCGGGGAGGCGCTGCTCGGGCCGTGGCGTCCCGCATCATCGCCTCTTCCGGGAAAGGCAGCCTCGGCCTCCACACACGCTCCATCCCGCTGCTGCCCTTCCACGTCCCGACGCGCCAACTGCTCCTCCTGCTTTACTTCCAGCTCCTCCTGCTTTACTTCCAGCTTCTCCGTCGTCTCCTCTTGCTTCGCTGCGCGCCAGCCCCGCCTCTTCCTTCACCACTTGCTCGCTGGGCCTCTCCTTGACCACCACGCACGGCTCCCGCACCGCCCGCAGAGCGCCCGGCTGCTCCTGCACGTCGGGCCCAACTTCCATCTCGGGCTTCACCCACGGGGCACCCAACGGGCCTGCTTCCATTGCCGGCCAGTCCATAGCTTCTTGCTTCACGTCCACTCTCATTTCCTCTGCTTTCTGCCCACCTCCTTCCTCTCCATCACCTGTCGCTTGCATCCCGCTCCGGCCACCTACCAGCGCTTCGCCGCCCGCCTGCTCCATCCCCGCAGAGTCTCCGACCTTCTCTGCACTTAGCTGCGCTTCCTCAGCTCCGGTGGACAGAGCTCCTCCTGGAGCCCCTTCATGTTCAGCGGCAAGAGCCATCAGTTAACACTCTGGGTCTCCGTGGTCCAGGAATGTTCACAGGCAAGAATGAATGAACCTCCTACGACTCCGACAGCTTTCCACGTGCTGCACCAGAAGTCTCAGCTGGTGAACGCCGGGTTTCTGTCGCAATTCCCTCACAAGGTCGTAAAAGCAACGCTTCCGTGCTAACCACTTCACGACTCGAGTGCTCTTTACGGCTCCGCGGTCGTCAGGCGCCGTCCTCTGGGAAAATCGGCCCAAGGCCACGCCCACTGTGACTCCTGCCGACTTCCGGGGCACCGCTACGTGAAATCATTCCTCTGGGGTGGGTGCTGCGTTCTCTTCTTAGGTCCAGGAAAAGGGCCTGAGGGCGGCGCGGGGAAAGGGGAGGAAAAGAGTGAAAATTTAATCCTAGAACCGGAAATCCCACCCTGATACGTATTAACGATTAAATCTAATCTTGTTTAAAACTGGAACAAACAACTCGCCTCCTTTTAGCTTCTGCCCGTGCATTAAGGAAGCTGGTTTAAACACTGGTGGAGGAAGTTGCCCCTGGTGGTGGGATAGATTCTGGGACACTGAATGTCTAAAACGCAGTTGAGTAACTTTGTTAATCACTGTGCTTGGATAAAATTTTTAAAAAGAATCTGGTTTAAAAAAAGACTGGTTTACAAGTCTGTTAGTGTTATTCTGACTGAAATCAGCTGTGGCTGAAACAAAGCATTTTTTATTCATTTTGTTTCATTTTAGATTTGAGGCTTCTCTTTAAAGTTTTTTTTAATTAAAAATTGATTGGTGGCTGACCTTACCACCTATATACATGGTTGGCAGCTGACCTTACCGCCCATACACGTGGTTGGTGACTAACCTTACCACCTATACACATGATTGGCGACTGACCTTACCACCCATACACGTGGTTGGTAGCTGACCTACCACCCATACACGTGGTTGGTGGCTGACCTTATGTAACACCCATATACATGGTTGGTAGCTGACCTACCACCCATACACGTGGTTGGTGGCTGACCTTATCGTAACACCCATATACATGGTTGGCGGCTGATTTTACCACCCATATACATGGTTGGCGGCTGACTTTACCACCTATACACATGGTTGGTGGCTGACCTACCACACATACACGTGATTGGTGGCTGACCTTACCACCCATACACCTGGTTGGCGGCTGACATTACCTCCTATACACATGGTTAGCAACTGATCTTACTAAAAGATCAGCGTGGTGCCTACCTCTACGCCAGCAGGCACCGGTAACCGCTTGAACCCCATTCGTGATGGGGATCGGGAATTGCAATTATTCCCCATGAACGAGGAATTCCCAGTAAGTGCGGGTCATAAGCTTGCGTTGATTAAGTCCCTGCCCTTTGTACACACCTTTGCTACTACTGATTGGATGGTTTAGTGAGGCCCTCAGATCAGCCCCGCCGGTTGGCCCACGGCCCTGGTGGAGCGCTGAGAAGACGGTCGGTCAAACTTGATTATCTAGAGGAAGTAAAAGTCAATATATAAACTACTTTGTTTAAATGTATGGAACATAGTATATATTTAATAATTACTATTTCTGCTACTTTCGCTCAGAACTGTAAACATAAGGGTTTCTAAACAACATCAATATTCCACTCTTCATCACATCCAGAGATGCCTGGCTCTGTGCTCAGGAATTATTCCCAGTGGTTCTCGGGGGACCATACAGGATGCTAGGGAATGAACCTAGTCGGCTGCATGCAAGGCAAATGCCCTCCCAGCTGTACTATCGCTCTGGCCCCTCCACTGATTTTTATTTTTTAAAATGTGTGTGTATAGGTGGTCCAGAGTGGTAGTACAGCAGATTGGGCACTTCCCTTGCATGTGGCCAACCTGGATTTTGATTCTCCAGGTACCTGATGTGGATTCCCTAGCACTGCCATGAGTGATTAATGAGTGCAGAGCTTGGTGTTAGCCCTGAGCACTGCAAAGTGTACCCTCTCCCCCAAATGAGGTGAGAGACTTATGCTTTTAGATAAAACTTTAAATCACTATGGAAAGAAATGAAAAGAGTATTGAGCAAATGGAAAACCTATCCCCTGTTCATGGCAATCTTGTTCAAAGCATTATAGAGATTCAATGCAGCCCCCCATAAAATATCTATGACTTTTTTTGTTTTGGTGCACAGGTGGTACTCAGGGGTCACTCCTGGTTCTGTCCTCAGAAATTACTCCTGGAAACCTCGGGGTGGGGTGGGGGAAGGGGAGAATATTGGAAGCCTGGGATAGAACTCTGGTTGGCCATGTGCAAGGCAAATGCCCTACCCACTGTACTATCGCTCCACTTCTAACCCAACTCCCCATAACATTTTTTTTTGCTTTTTCAGGTTTCACCCAGCAATGCTCAGGGGTTACTCTAGGCTCTGAAGCCAGGAATTACTCCTGGCAGTGCCTGGGGGACCATGTGTGATGCCAGGGATCAAATCTAGGTAGGCCGCGTGCAAGGCAAGCCTTCTCTGCTGTACTATCACTACAGCCCCCATAACATTCCTGGAGCAAGCATATACCATTGGACTATATTGGCACATGATACAGTCAAATGGAAACGTTACTGGCACCCGCTCGAGCAAATCTCTGAATAACGGGATGTCAAGTGATCAAGTGATTATGAATAGCACTGCAGTGAATATAAGTATGCATATATCTTTTCAAATTAATGTATGTGTGTCTCTGAGATAGATATCAGGAAGTGGGATCACAGCATCATAAAAAATCTCCCTGCTGTTTTTCACAGAGGCTAAACCAAAACACATTCTCAACAACAGCTAAAGGACCCACCCCTTCCCTTCTCTTCCTTTCTGTTCCTTCTCCTTTGCTCCCCATCCCTTCCCTCTCCTTTCCCTCTTTCTCCTTCCTTCAATCAATGCTTCCTTCCTCTTTTCCTTTTGATGGCACATGTGAGGGACACACGTAGCAGTGTTCAGTATCTGAACTTGGCTGTGTGCAAACAAATGCCCCACCTGCTGTACTCTCTCTGTGACTCTAAAAGAGGTTCTTTTATACTACGTCCCAGAGAACAAAGGGAATTAATTTTTATTCTTTGAAATTGTCAGTAATAGTCCTACAAGACATTCCCAGTATCTTACAGAACATTAAGGGGGAGGCATGTAAATTGTTATTTTATATATATATGTATATATTTACATATATGTTCTATGCACTGTCATTGAATAACCATCTAAATCCTTTTCCTCCCTCTTCCACCTCCATAGAGGGAATGGACAAACCCAGGTCTTTTGACATAGGCAGAAGTCATCACATCTATGATTTTATTTTGTTTGGGTGTGGTGTTGGTATATATGGTATCACTGTATCACTGTCACTGTCTTCCCGTTCATCATCGATTTGCTCGAGCGGGCACCAGTAACATCTCCATATGTCCTGTCTCATGCAAGTAGAGCCCAAGGGCATCTGCTTGCTCCAAGAACATAAAGCGCCTCAAACCATTCCATCAGGTCATGGGAATGAGGTCTATAATTGTTACTGGTATTTGGCATATCAAATACGACACAGGTAGCTTGCCAGGCTCTGCCGTGCAGGTAGCATACTCTTGTAGTCATTTCTAAATCCAACATTTATTGATGAACCGTGCAGCCGCTTGCGAGTCAGGCTGTGATAGGCTGGTCTGCTGGGTGGAGTTCTGACGAGGATGTGGAAAATGGAGGCCCTCATGGAGTGGGGGTTGTCTGGCTTGTTGCAAGGCTCTGCTGGGGTGGCAGGCCAGGGCTAGAACCCACCATCCCTCCCGGCGCCTTGTGAGCGGTTGGGCACAGGGAGAGCCAGTAGCAGCTCTGCCCCATATATATATAAAATATATATGTAGAAAAAATATATATATATATATGTATATATACATATATATATACATTAATGGAAATACATCTCGTGCCTCTAGTCGCATCTCTACGCCTCCGACCGGAAGGGACAGTCCTACTTCAGTCTCGGGAAGGAATAGTTTTGTAAGGCAACTACCTATGTACAAGGCCAAGCAACAGACATGGCAGTTACCTTCTTTTTGCGGGGAACTAAAAAGTGTGTTTTTTTTTTTTGTTTGTTTTTTGTTTTGCTTTTTGGGTCACACCCGGCAATGCTCAGGGTTTCTCCTGGCTCTGCACTCAGGAATTACTCCTGGCGGTGCTCGGGGGACCATATGGGATGCCGGGGATCGAACCCGGGCCGGCATGGGCCGGCCGAGTGCAAGGCAACACGCCCTACCCGCTGGGCTATCGCTCCGCCCAAAACTGTTTTTTTAAGCGTCTTTTCTAAATGTCTGGTTTGCTTAGAGGCAAAAGAAGAAAAACAAATCTTTCTAAGTCTGTACAGTACAGGCCCTCTCCTAGGACAATTATTATGATGTATAACCCGCATAAAGGTCACTGAGAAACTGGGGCAGGGAGATGCGCCAGGCCCTGACCGGAGGCACGATGGACCCCGAGCTGGCCTGGCGGGTCCTTCCCCTGCCGGGTCCGAAGACCTCAGCAGAGGACAAGAGCCGGAAGGATGCCTGGGTCCTGGGGCGCACCCACAACCCCTCTGTGAAAGTTCGGCGGTCCCGGGCCTGCCAAAGTCTCACAGGCCAGTCCCGCCGACCAGAGCCAGTGAGTGCCGGGCAGCGGCCCTGCGCCGCCCCAGGGCAGCCACTAGGGTCCCCACCCCTCGGGAAGGCTTGACACCATGGCCTGGTCGCAGCCAGACCCAGTTTCCTCCCAGTGTTCCAGCCTCCAGGCTTTACGGGAGCTGACCGAGTGCTTGAGGAGTGACCACTCCTACTGGCAGGGCACCCGCAACTCAGAGACACCCCCCCCCACACACACACACACGTGCAGTTACTTTCCCCCACCCAGGCCAAAACCAGGCCATAGGGTTGGAATGCACAGACGTTTTCTTTAATAGCCACCGCAACCGCAAAATCCAGGAGGGAGGACACCCGAGCTGGCCAGGGACCAGCTCACTTAGCTCCACGGAGCTTCCCTGGCGTCTGGGGCTGCAAGGTCGAAAAGAAAGAGGGGGTCTGGCAGCAGGCCCTAAATCAGGTTGTCCGCATCACACTGGTGATCCCCTTCCCTGCAACCCTCCTTCGCCCCTGTGTGGTTATGCAGGGACTGGGGGGGTATATATGGTAGGTTGGGTATTCAAAAGATTTCGATAGAGGGGCCGGGGTGATAGTACAGCAGAAAGGGCATTTGCCTTACATGCAGTCAACCTGAGTTCAATCCTCAGCACTGCCAGGAGTGATTGATTCCTGTGAACAGAGCCAGGAACAACCCCTGAGCACAGCCAGGTGTGACCCAACAACAACAACAACAACAAAAAGATTTTGATAGAAGTTCACTGTATCACTGTCTTCCCTTTGATCATCGATTTGCTCGAGCAGGCACCAGTAACATCTCCATATGACCTGTATCGTGCAAGTAGAGCCCAAGGGCACCTGCTTGCTCCAGGAACATAAAGAGCCTCAAACCATTCCATCAGGTCATGGGAATGAGGTCTATAATTGTTACTGGTATTTGGCATATCAAATCTGACATGGGTAGCTTGCCAGGGCTCTGCCGTGCGGGTAGCATACTCTTGTAGTCATCTCAAAATCCAGCATTTATTGATGAACCGCACAGCCACAGCGGCTGCGTGAGCCGGGCTGTGATAGGCTGGTCTGCTGGGTGGAGTTTTGACGAGGGGAAAGTCCGATGTGGAAAATGGAGGTCCCTCATGGAGTGGGGGGTCGTCTGGCTTGTTGTGAGGGCTCTGCTGGGTCAGGGCTAAAACCTGCCATCCCTCCTGGTGCCTCATGAGCGGCTTGGCACAGGGAGAGCCAGTAGCAGCTCTGCCCCATGTCTGTGAGTCTCTAGTTTTATTAACTTGTATCAAGTTCTATTAACTTGATAGAAGTTAATAGAAATCAATAGGTGTGAAAAGGATAGGAAGTAGGATTGGCCAGAGAAAACACTTAAACAGTGATGACATTTTGACCAATCTGTCAGGTAGATTAGTTCACATCAGGCAATCCTTCCCCACACTTTATATCCAGTGCCACTCAGTGACCAGATCCAGGCTGTCTGTGACTAACTGGGAAATGATAATGCCAGACTAGAACTGAGCATTGAATGTACACAAAGGAATTTACATGATAATTCCCTAAATGTCTGTAGGGCAAGTCACAATGTGTGAGAGTGAGAGAGAGAGAGAGAGAGAGAGAGAGAGAGAGAGAGAGAGAGAGAGAGAGAGAGAGAGAGGGAGAGAGAGAGAGAGGGAGGGAGGGAGGGAGGGAAGAGGAAAAGTGCTTGTTATAGAGGCAGGTTGGGGGGAAAGGAGCAAGAGGCCTCTGCAAATGGCTAGAGGCTACTGATGGCACTTCTATAGTTGGTGGTAAAATACCTTTTTAAATTTTTTTTAAATTTTAGTATAACGCCATGAGATATACAATACAAAGATGTTCATGATTGGGTTTCAGACATACAGTGCTCCAGCATCCATCCCTCCACCAGTGCACACTTCCCACCACCAATGTCCCCAGATTCCCTCCCTTTCCCCCAACCTGCCTCTATAACAAGCACTTTTCCTCTTCTCTCCCCTCCATCCCTCCTCCCTCCCTCCTCCTCCCTCCCTCTCTCTCTCTCTTTCTCTCTCTCTCCCCCTCTCTCTCTCACTCTCACACATTGTGGCTTGCCCTACAGACATTTAGGGATTATCATGTAAATCCCTTTGTGTACATTCAATGCTCAGTTCTAGTCTGGCATTATCATTTCCCACAGTTAGTAGAACACTGGTATATATTTATATACCACTAATGAATGCAGTCATTCTATATCTGTCCTTTTCCTTCCTACTAATTTCACTCACCATAATAGTCTCCATGTTCAGAGGATCATGTTGATTGAAATTAGCCAGAGAGAGACAGATATAGAATGACTGCATTTATTTGCATGACATAAATATATATGTACATATTATGATACCAATATCCAAGGTGAGGCGAAACATGGAACAGGAGGTCTTGTCAAAGGTGGAAATTATCACAAAAAGTGTGGGAGTCAGAAGCTAGATAAGATAGAGAATGGAACAGTGTACTAATAATTGTTGAGAGTGCTGATACCAACCTAGAACTGAGCATTAAATACAGACAAAAAGATACACATGACAACCTCTTAATGTATGTATTGTAATCCACAATGTGGAAGGAAAGGAAAAGAGAGAGAGAGAGAGAGAGAGAGAGAGAGAGAGAGAAAGTAAGAAACCTGCCACAGGGGCAGGCTAGGGAGGGGGAGGGAATCGGGGCAATTGGTGGTGGGAAAGCGGGGACTGGTGGAGGGATGGGTGCTGGAACAATGTATGACCGAAACCCAAATATGAACATCTTATGAACATCTTTGTAACTGTATATCTCACGGTGGTATAATAAAATGTTAATAAATAAATAAATAAATAAATGTAAAAAAAGCACAGTAAAAAAACAACTACTTTATTTTATTAAGAAAACAAAAAAAATAATCTCCATGGCCATCCATTTGCAGGTAAATTTCATGGCAAAGTGCATTTTTGGAGGAGAACCTAGTTTGCCTGTCTCTATGTGTACCAGAGTGAAGGGTATGCGTGTTCACATGTGTGGTCACATTACCTCTTGTCTCTGAATCAAATTCATTCTTCTATAAAAGCCATTGCCTTTGTGTCATGTAATTCCTTCAAAAAGTAGTTAATAGGACCAGGGAGATAGCTGAAAGAGCTGGAAGACATGCCCGGCATGCTCAAAGCCCAGAGTTCAGTTCTTGGAATGACATGTCTATTCATTATTGCCTTTTGCTTTGGAGGTCCCTGGGCATTATCTAGTGTACCAATATTGACTGTTGAATACTATCATTACTGGCCTGCTGGTACCACATCACAGAGATTAATCAACCATCCTGTCATCTTACTGGGGGTGGACCCAGAGAACTGCTTTGGAGTAGCTTCACCACAAAAATATAGCTGTTCTACAAGTCCCAGGCAAGATGTAAATACTATCTTTGGGTCTAGGGAAAGAATTAGCAATGTAACACGTGGGATTGCTTAATATAAACGTGGTTTAGACAAGAACAGTTTGAATTATGAGTTTCAAACTTACCTGGTTTAAAACAAGCTCTATACTAAAATTTAAAACTGTAAGTCCTAATAGGCTTATCTTTTTCAAAATTATGTTGGGTATTCTAAGGTAAGCTATTTCCATTTTTTGTATTAATTTATAATTTCTAGAAAAAGAACTTGCTGGGATTTACATCAGGGAATGTGGCAAAATAAATGTACATTAATATGTAAAAATTGGTACCATAACATAGGAAGTTTTATAATCCATATTTTTTCTTTGCTGCATAAATAATTTTTTGAATTTTTCATGTTTTGTATATATAAATACATACTTGTATATTTTTTGATTATTATTAATTTAGAGCCACATGCAGCATTACTCAGGGCTTTCTCTTGGCTCTGAGCTCAAGGGATCACTCCTGGCTGTTGTTCTGCTTGGGGAGCCATATGGGATACTGGAGATCAACCTTTGGCTAGTCATGAGCAGTAAGGATGGACCCTTCCTGCTCTGGCCCCATAAATTGCCCATATTTCCAAAACACAAATTTCTTTGGTGAAATTATACTCCTAAGGTATACTATTTTATAATTTTGAATATTGTCAACTTTAACTGTAATCCATATTTGAAAGAGGGTAGATGGAAACCAGAGAATTGGGCTATGATTCTTTTTGGTGATTTTCCTTTTGTAAGAGTGATGGGTAAGAAAGACAGTGAATTAATCTTAGGGTAGAAAACTTGTGATATGACAGTAATACGATCTGGGTTCCATTAGTCCCAATTGGTTCTTCATGATGAAATCATACTACTCTGATATTTCTCAGCTCCTATTGTATGTGCATTCTCCTTTGCAAGAGCCACTGTCTTCTATGGTATCACTTAGATCCTATGGTAGAAGCAGAGAAACCACTGCTGGACCAAGGGAAGCTCCAGTGGCAAGAAGTACCTGCCTTGCAAGTGTGAAGTCATGATTCTAAGAGCTACCCATATGTGCTTGACATGTTCCCTGTGACTTTGCTGTCTGGGACTCCCAGTAGCAGCAGTGTTCAATATTGGGCACATAGCCAGATGTGTATAAGCACTGCAACTAAAGTGTGGGATGGCAGGGAGCACTCCTCTGGCAAGCACTGCAACTAAATGAATGCAACCCTAAGCAGGTGTGTGCACAAGCAACTCAACTAGTGTGACCATACTCCCCATCCTCTCCAAATATAACAGCTGAGTGTGTCAGCAAGATAACAAGATGTGCAACTATAGCAAGAACCACAGGCAAGTATGTGCATGCCTCAACCAAGTGTATACAAGTCCCTGTAACTGCAATAATAACAATGAAAAGGAAGGCAAGGGGTGGAGAGGAACTAATCATTACCAAATCCAATGTCATAAAGACTTTCTCTGCATCTTTTTTTTTTTTTTTGCATTACACCTAGCAATGCTCAGGGGTTACTCGGCTCTGCACTCAGGAATTACTCCTGGCAGTGCTTGGGGGACCATATGGGATGCCAGGGTTCAAACCGTGGTCTGGCCGCTTGCAAGGCAAACACCCTACCCGCTGGACTATCGCCTGGCATTTTCTTTTATGAGTGTTACAGTTTCATTTATTACATTGAAAATTTTTAATTTTGTAAGTTAATTTTGACATAAAATTAAGGGTTCAAAGTCATTTTGTAATATATTACAGAATTCTTGGTGAAACTTTGTATGAGTGGGCTTATTTCTGTGCCTTGAACTCATTTTGTACAAATAGCAAATAGGCCGTGTAATCCTCACATAGGTATGTAACAGATACTTTCTATCCATATAAATATATGAAGTACAGAAAGGCAATGGCAGAGGCCTACCATATATGATAAAAGGACATGGTAATAAGGAAATAATACCACCCAAAAAGATTCAAAACTCATTTTTATTATAGATAGGCAAGTGTGGTTTGCTGTGGTTAAAGATACGTTTTTAATTGTTGTACAAGCTTTTCTATATACCAAAAGGTATACTGTGCTTCTTTTGAAATTAACAGTTCTCTGACGACAAGGAAAAGACTGAACTGGCTTAGACTAGTTTAAAAGGCAAAAGACTTGTTTTTCTGGATGTTGCTTTTAGGTCATAACATAAAATTTAAGAACAGCAAAGAAAGATCATTCACTAACAAACATGTCATTTATATAAAGCAGAAATATAAAGATTTTATAATTTAAAACAGCAGCAATTTCAAAGGACATGCTGAATTAAAACTTTACAAAATATATATACACAAAGTATCATTCCAGATGATCATGATTTTTAAAAAAAACAGTATATCACAACTTCAAATTCTAACCCATACCCACTACTAGATGTAGCCGGCCTATAATATTTTTCTTACAACAATTTAAAAAATAAAACAAAGCTAAAGAAACCTCCCAATTCTCTTGTGCCTAAGCACAGGATGCAATGTGGCGGCTTTTATTCCATATCCACAAAGAGAATTATAAAAGAGAACAAGGACTTCATATAAATAATGTTTCACTTGTTATTAAGTATGTGAACAAGTATTAAAATCAATACTAACAACCAAAACATATCTTGATGTAACCAGTACATATACTCTTAAAGATTGACAAACATGAAAAAAATAAAATAAAAGCCACAAGTGGTTTATGAGAACCATAAGCACCTTGTTGTAGAAAGAGCACCAAGCAACATAAAAAGGCAACACGTAAGAGGTAGTGTACCACTGGCTAAGATGTATAAGCCCACTGAGGACCTGAATACAACTTAGTATTTTGGAAATAAAAGACATATTAGATTGTGGCTTGTAATTTTTTAGACAGAAGCATTGCACATTTGGGAGCATTAACCAGTATTGCTTCATAGTGCTCTGCATCTCCAGCTGTCTAAAGGGTCTTTACTATCAGACAGTCAAAAAACATAGGCTACCCTGAAGAATTCCACACTCATAAATTTTCAGTCTACGAATTCTCTAAGAAAGCTCATAGCAATATAAGTTTAAAAAAAATTAAATACTTTTTTATCTATCATAGTCCTTTAAAAATGCCTTTTCTCCTTCCTAGGAGGAAATCTTTTCTTCCTGAGATTCTTTATGAATTAGCCAATGCTTCATTCATTGCATTTCATGATAGTATCTTTCTGTTTATATTTTTCCTTCGGCAGCAGTTACCTGCCAATAACATGAAATCTGAACATATTCAGAGCCTTTAGAGAAAGCAAACATAACTGCTTTCAAAGAAGTACTTCTGTTGAGTTTTGAGATGAGAAAGTTCTTGTATTTCAATTACTGGGAGTTGATTAGGGTCCTGGGTGTGAAATAAGAATTTCGCTTTATGCCAGCTGCCATCTTGAATCTGTAAAAAGGAACAATATGCTTTCATAGACAACATACAAGCAGAGGTTTTGTTTTTTTGGAAATAAGATATTTTGAAAATGTGGAAATGTAAGAGATACCAAAGCATAGCTACATAGTATAAATGAACAGAAAACCAAGCTACATAAAATTCACTAATTATAAGTATATAAAATTGATAACTTCTTTATAACAGGGGTTGGCAAGCAAGCTCTTCTGTATACAGCCAGTTAGCAAGTAGTTCAGTTGTTTTTTTTATAACAGATATCTACATGTTACATCTACTCTGCCAGGTAGTGTGATACCAGCTAGGGACAATAAATAAATTACTATGGTTGTGTTCCAATACAAATTATCTGTAAAAAATGCCATGGTTTCAATGTGGATTGCGACTAACTTGTTGAAGCCTATTGTAAAATAAAAATTCATAAATCTCATACATTACTTAATTTCAATAGGAAAATGGACTATAATTATAGTATTGATTTTAAGGTAAGTCAAATGCAATTGTGACCATGTTTAATATTAGATTTATAGAATGATGTAATAAAACTGATTTTTCTTTATAACTTATCTCACATGAAGTAATAAGGATGTATGATTACAGTGGTCAAAATATATTAAAGGCATCTGTCGATATGTCGAGTATCTGTGGAATTTTCTGTCTACCCGTTTTTTTTTCAGCCCTATCCAGGTGATCTGGTTATATAATTTGGGGAATAAAGACAAAATTTACATATCAATATAGTTAACATATGAAAAACTATAAATGATGAATTGGAGTAATAGAAATTGTAAGTTTATGATAAAGCAAATAAATGATTCAAAATATTACAGTTATAGCAAATAAAATACACTGAAACTCCCCAATCAGCCATTTGTTATTAAGAGCATACTCATTATTTAAATTTTATAGTTTTAACAACTGACTATACTGAACAACTGTTAAAGTGTTTGCCAATCTCTTACCTTGCAGTCATTTGAAAGAACTTTCAGTTCAAGCAGAGTTTTTTCTTCAAAAATACGACCAGTCCATCCCTTGAAAGCAATGGACAATCCTTCGCCACTTGTCTGGGCATTTACCCACACTGGAGTGTTCAGACAGTGAACGGTGATGACATGGGTGGCTTCAGAACTCAGTAAATGAAGGGAAGTTCATCTGGACTTTCCCAACTCCAAACTCCAACTAAAGTTGCAGAAATTGTAAAGTTACAGAAACAATATGCAGATTTTAATATATGGCAAATAAAGAATTTATAGTTTGCGGAAATTTTGAGGGAAGTGACAGCCAGTGTTGTAATGGTAAATTCTTATGCAAGCTTTAGGAGGGCAGGGGAGAAAGGAAATCACTAGTTTTTTAGCATTTTCTAATCCCATAGTGTAAATACTCCCATCAAAGTTGATTTCAGGCTATCAAGGTGGTACTAATGAACATTTTGAGAAGATTTATAAACAATAGGCTTTCCTCAGACAGCAAACTGGCTTTAGCACACTGTGAGACTACTCACTGCATAGAGCAAAAAAAAGATAATTCTGTAATATTTTGTAAAAGCAAGATAATTATCTAAATAATTATAATAAAGCATAAATTCTTGGCTAATTATATGTTAAACTAAGGAAATGTAAAATTCCATATTTTCAGTTATGCTTTTGTTTGAAGATTTTTACTTTCTAAATATGTTACAAGTAATAATAACTTGAATAGGTGTTTAATTATGAAAACTTTAAGAATTTCTGTTTTCAAACCCTCCATGACATTGAAGCTAAAGGCATCTTCAAAGGTAAAACATCACTAACAAAGCAACTAGAAGAAAACATAAACATATGGGACTACATGAAACTAAAAAGCTTCTGCACTCAAAAGAAACAGTGACTAAGATACAAAAGCAGTCCACAGAATGGGAAAGAATATTCACCCAATACCCATTTGATAAGGGATTAATTTCCAGGATATATCAGGCACTGGTAGAACTTTACAAGAAGAAAACAAACAAGCCCATCAAAAAATGGGGAGAAGAAATGAACAGAAACTTCAGCAAGGAAGAAATTCGAATGGCAAAAATACATATGAAAAATGCTCATCATCACTAATCATCAGAGAGATGCAAATCAAAACAATGAGATACCACTACACACCACAGAGACTGGCACATATTCAAAAGAGCAAGAACAACAAGTGCTGGCATGGATGTGGGGAAAAGGGGACACTCATCCATTGTTGGTGGGAATGCCGGCTGGTACAGCCTTTCTGGAAAACAATATGGACATTCCTCCAAAGACTAGAAATTGAGCTCCCCTTTGACCCAGCCATACCACTCCTGGGAATCTACTCTGGGAAACCAAAAATACGCAGCGGAAACACCATCCCTACTTTTATGTTCATAGCAGCATTATTCACAATAGCTAGAATCTGGAAGCAACCAGAGTGCCCGAAAATCGATGACTGGCTAAAGAAGCTTTGGTACATCTACACAATGGAATATTATGCAGCTGTTAGGAAAAATGAAGTTATAAAATTTGCCTATAAATGGATGGACATGGAGAAGATTATGTTGAGCGAAATTAGCCAGAAGGAGATATAGAATGACTGCATTTATTTGCATAACATAAATATATGTACATATTATGATACCAATATCCAAGGTCAAGTGAAACATATATCAGGAGGTCTTGTCAAAGGTAGAAATTATCACAAATGTGTGGGAGTCAGAGGCCAGGTAAGACAGAAAATGGAACAGTATGCTAACAATTGTCGAGGGTACTGATGCCAACCTAGAACTGAGCATTAAATAGAGGCAAAAAGATACACATGGCAACCCTTTAATGTATGTTCTGTAATCCATAGTCTAGAAGGGAAGGAAAAGAGAAAGAGAGAGAAAGGAAAGAAATAAAGAACCTGCCATGGAGGAGGGGCTGGGGAGGGAGGGAGGAGGAACCGGGGACGTTGGTGGTGGGAGATGGGCACTGGTGGAGAGATGGGTGCTGGAACACTGTATGACCAAAACCCAAATATGAACTTTTAATTGTATATCTTTGTAATTGTAAAAAAAAAAAAAAAAAAGAACTTCTGTTTTCTGTGTCTAGACTTTAATATGCTTCTAATCATTTAGCAAGTTATCAATTAATATTTGTTAAGTGAACGAGTATATATTACAAAGAAAAGTGAATAATAAGGGCAAAATTAGAATGAAGTAGAATTTCTATAGTTTTAGGGCATTCTGTGTCTTCTTTCTTCCTCATTTCCTTTTCCCTTATCTTCCTGCTCTTTATTAAAATTTACCATTATTCAAGCAACGGTATGATCATGATACAAGTAAATAGAAATGATGCCTACTGAGGAATTTATTCTAATCTATAAACATAAAATTGGGAAAATAACAACTATGAGCTGATAGAGAAGAAAATCAAAATGACAACAGTGACAAAATACAAAGCCACAGGAACATAGGGAAAGGCAAAATAAGGTGTTAAGAATAAAAACACAAGCATCATAAGGAATACAGGCAATTAAATAGTTCAAATTCTATTAATTTGCAGATAAAAATTGCAAACTTGCAAAACATTTATCTTTTTCTTCTACCTGTTTTGGCAAAGATTGGTGGTGGTGGTGGGGGGGGCGGGGTTGGACCATATCAGTGTGTTCAGGGTTTACTTCTGGCTCTGTGCTCAGGGATAACTCCTGGAGGTGCTCAGGTAACTTTATGTAATCAAGTGATCAAACCACAGCTGGCCACATGTTAGCCAAGCTCCTTACTCCTATAGTAGCCCTCTGGCCACAACAAAGTATTTCTCTTTCTGAACCTTAGTATCCTTGTTGATTAAGTGGGGGTATAACACTGATCAGCCACTAATGTCATGAGAATTTGAAATGCTAGTATTATACCTCAGTGGCTCTCAGTATTAGCCCTCAGGTCAGTAAAGGAAGAGAGACTAAAACTGAGGTCAATGATTCCAAATCTACTGTTTACCCACTAATATGCCAGACGTCCTGGGGTTGAATTAATGGTTAAAGAGAAGGGAGAATTGAATCAGTTAAGGAAGAATGGGAGTACTGTTTCTTGCATGTTCCTTTTCCTTTGCAAACTATCCTAATCTACAGCTCTTTCAAAATAACCTTAAAGAAAAGAATCAAGGGCAAAATCCAGGGGAATGTAGCTATTTTGAGATGCTATAATTTCAAAAAAATTTAAAAAATGCCATGCTTCTCTACATTAGACATACCATATTTCATAGGCCTGGGGGAATCCTTCCCTCCTCCAGTTTGTGGGTACTAAAGGCGAATGCCTACTGAGATGTGAAACACCCTGATTAATAAAGAGTGGTGTGTTTTAGGAAAAGAAGGAAAGGTAGCAATGAGCATTTAAAAAGACTAAGGCTGAAACTTTCAGCTGCTGCCTTTTAATGATCTGCAGAATACACAATACACTTTTAAATAGGTTTGTTGTTAATGACATAGATAAGATCTTGCTAAGAGTAAGCTGGTTTAATGTGTGGTGGGTATGGTGGGGTAGAGGGATGTAATTTCATAAGTACATATTAAGGTTAAAATGAGTTTAAGGTTTTATAAATATTGATAATGACATCAGCATTAAACTAACTTTCACTCATTCCTTTGCCTGGGGCAGGAGCACCTGGTGGTGCTCAAGGTGTACTCCGGGAATGCTTGGGAAAGCCTATGTGGAGCCAGGGACCAAACCCAGGTCACCTGGGGGGTGGTGGAGTGCAGGCACCTGACCCGTTGTACTATTTCTCTGGAACCTAACTTTCTTTCATTCCAAACACACAGTTTATAGTATTAAAATTGATAAAAGTTTTAACTAATATTCAGTAGGTTAATGTTGTGCCAAATCATCAAAAACAGGAAGCCGCCAGACAAAATTATCTGAGGTTGATGATGTCATTTTCATAGGTAACTGATTACTGATGAAAAACATTGCAGCTGCTTGGGGATTTTCTAACATACATTCATGCTAAACACATATGTTCCTCATTTTAAGAGGGATTTAAAAAGCATAGTCATTACATAAAGTAATGTGAGAGAAAGAAAACTATAAAAATACACAATGGTGAAGGATGTAGCTGAGTGGAAAAGTGCAGACCTTGGATGAAGCCCTGGGATCATACACACACATACACACACACACACACAAACACACATTTAACCATAGACACACACACAAAGAACAACACACAAAATCTCAGTATTTACTAAGATTATTTTAAAAATCAAATATCCCCTCTTTGTATGACTTTCATTAATAAAGTTATATTTTTAAGCAATAGAATTGTAAAAACCATGATTCATTGATCCTAATAAATACTGAATATATTCTAAAATTCAAGACATACCTTTGTCACAGAAATAGGAGATAAACATGTCTGACCACCAGCACTAAAATTGCAAAAAACCTCAATGGCATCTGAGGGGCATCCAAGATTTGGATCAATCCAGTATTTTCCTATATTTTTATTAGAAAATATAAGATATATAAATGCCATGAAAATATCTTTTAGTCATAATTCAATCTATTATTTCATTGTATATTTTGCTTGTTAAAATCAGATCATGTAAGGATATTTACAGTTAGTGAACAATAAAGCTTCAAGCATATATAAAACTGATATTGAAAATACTGTATTTTTTTGGTGCTGGATAGATAGTACAACAGGTAGGAAATTTGCCTTGCATGCTGCTAACCCACATTTAATCCCTGCACCTAACAGGGTCCCTAGAGCCCACCAAGAGTTCTCCCTGAGCACAGAGTCATGAATAAGCTCTGACTATCACCGGTTGTGGGTACAACACTAAAAACAAAATCAAAAAAGAAGAAAAAAAAAAGAGGGGAAAATACTGCATTTTTACATATCCATTAATTTAAGAAAATTCATATTCTTAACAGAAATGAGACTGTGGCTGAATTTATTGCTCCAATTAAGAGGATGAAGTTAGCAATTGAATTGTCCACATTTAATAGAGGTTAAAATTAATGTAAAACATCTATCTATCTATCTATCTATCTATCTATCTATCTATCTATCTATCTATCTATCTATCTATCTATCTATCTGCGCTTGCCATTAGGTACAATTAAATTATAATCACTTTTGTCCTTTCTTTTTATATTTCTCAGTGGTAAAAAGTAAAATTCCTACAATCAGTGTAATCTTCCAGGATTTGTCTCCTTTGGGTGCTGAGAAGAATCAAATAGGGACCAAAGCTATATTTCAGGAAATATTTAGACTGAAAAAGTACTGAGGTAGCATCTTAATTTTATATTAGGCTCAAAATAATAGTGTCTTATTCCAATTAAAAAAGTACAGGAATTTTTTTTAAATGAAATTGCCCTGTTTTCTTATATAAAAAAGGATAAGAAAATCAAATAGTTGTCAAATGTCATTTTCTACAATAAGTCTAAATCCCTGACTATTCCTCTTAAGCAAAAGATTCTCTAGCGCATCCTACGCTTCCTCCATCCATCAGTTTTAGACTTTCTAAAAACATCCTTGACTAGTGTCCCCTTTATTAGTCTACTAATGCTTCAAGTGAATATTGACAGATTGACAGCTCCAAGAGTAGGGGACTTATTCCTTAGTATAGTGTCTTGTAAAATCTTTTGGCATCAGAGTCACCTGTTAGAAACACATCAACGCTCCAACCCCAGAGTTTCTGATTAAATTCTGGGGCAGGGCTGGGAAATTGTTTATAACAAAATCTAATTCTGCTCAAGGGTTACATTTAGAGAATGACTATTGTATGCACATATAGAATAAAGGAGTAAAAGATATTGTAAACTCTTCCCCGTTATCCCCCTTCCCCTCTTTTCCTTAGACTATGAACATTTAATGGTTTGTATGAATTATAGCTGGTCTTTTCATGAGCCCAATGCAGAGTTATATTTTAAAGGGGTTGGAAAGATAGAACAGCGGGTAGGGTGCTTGTCTTGCACACAGCTGACCCAGCTTTGAACCTTGGCACCACATATGATCTTCCAAGCCCACACAGGAGTGAGCCTTGAGCACAGAGCCGTGAATGAGTCCTGAGCACTGCTGTGTGTGGCCCCCAAACAAAAAATATTTTTAAAATTGAGGTAACATTGATTAATTAGACCATGTATGCTTTGGGGATATAGTTGCATACCTCTTCAAAATACATTAAAACTCTATCATCAAAGTATCATTTAATCACTGTTCATTGGCTTCCTTCTACATTGGGTCTCTGCTCCCTCTGTGGTAAACTCAGATTCTTTCTTAAGGGTATTTGGTTCTTGATGACATTAAAATGACTTCAGGCAGGATTTTATAAAAAGTTACTAGATTGAGAATGTGCGAACAGTGAATCTCAAGGACACTGAAATGATGAATTGAAACTAGACATGAGGGACTGGAGCGATAGTACAGTGGGGAAAGCGTTTGCCTTGCACATGGCTGACCTGGGCTCGATTCCCCGGATCCCATATGGTCCGCCAAGCAACGCCAGGAGTAATTTCTGAGTGCAGAGCCAGGAGTAAACATTGAGCATTGCCAAGTGTGGCGCGGCAAAAAAAAAATAATAATAATAAATTTATAAAAAATAAAGAAACTAGACATCAGATTGAGGGAAAACACTTACCATCAGATACTTTGCGTTCACAGTTAAGCAAATCTTTACATATTCGCGCTGGGTTATCTCGTGTGCCAAGAGGATTCCTGATGCTGTGCAATAAATTGCTAAGGTAGTGCAGGGTTTTGAATATCTCTGCACTGTGGTCAATTAAGTTTACTTCAGTATTCTGGTAGCTCTGCCAAGTCATCATAAGAATCATATGAACAACGACAACAAAAAAGCATTGAGTAGTATTATTAACATGTAATTCTAATGACTAATGAGGATAAACATAAAAAATTATTTCTATTGTGTGCAGTGATTGTGCAGTAGTATATAAAGAGTGGTTTGTTCCTAAATAAGAAAATAAAATTACACTGAAAAATCAGGTTTTCAGGCTGGAATAAAAATTCACAATATGTTTACTATAGAGTGCTTTAAACATGACAGATTTAATAATTAGATTCTAAAGAATAATAATGATGATAGGTGAATATCATGTTAAGAAAGTTCAGTAACTACTGGGGCGGAGCGATAGCCCAGCGGGTAGGGCGTTTGCCTTGCACGCGGCCGGCCTGTGCCGGCCGGGTTCGATCCCCGGCGTCCCATATGGTCCCCCGCGCCGCCAGGAGTAATTCCTGAGTGCAGAGCCAGGAGTAACCCATGAGCATCGCCGGGTGTGACCCAAAAAAGCAAAAAAAAAAAAAAAAAAAGAAAGTTCGTAACTACATAAAAGCAGCTAATTTTAACATTTTCTTCTATAGTACAAATTCCTTATTTTTAAAATCCCTTAGCAATAAGAAACTTTCACTTTACTAAAACATCCTACCCACACATTTTACTTATTTAAATTGCTTTCTTTGTAACCAAGAATTATTTCATTATTTTAAATCTGTTTCAAATACAATCTTTCAGATAAGGCTACATTTTAGCCTATAAATCCTTTTCTGTTTAATTTTTATGTGTGGAATGCCAATGTAAAGACAGATATATTACCTCCATCTGTAGGGCAGTGTGTGATTCAATCAAGGCTTGAATAGCAGCATTTATATCCATTTGTTTCTGTGTAAAACAAAACCATTTGGGATCAGCAATAAGATCAACAGTGAGTAGTCTAAAGCAAAGGTTGCAAAGCTGAAAACATTGCTTTTAAAGAGAACTAAGCTTATTATCTGCAGGGGATTTGAATCTCTTATGGTTAGAGATCTTGCAAGTATTGCCTGACTACTTGAAAGGACAATATGCTGCCTTCATCTAAATCTCAGAAGTCTCCTTAATTAAATCAGGAAAAAGGAAAACTATTTGTCTTCGCTGCATGAAAACACACACACACACACACACACACAAATACTCAAATGGAGCAGGAATGAAATATGATCCCTGAGTTAATAAATTACAAAGCAAAGAATAAATAACTATAGTCATTTTTAATAGTTATATTCTCTTGGAAGGAAAATAGAATAAAATACTACTGTCCTGAGGTAGTCACCACATTAGTTTAATCTGATACTTTCGTGGTCTTAAAAACAATTTCTAAAGTTGGAAAAGCACCATTAGTCCCAAGAGAAATAATACAGCATCAGTTCAATCTCCTCCTGCATTTAATAAAAAATATTTTAGAGAAAGATGCCATAAAATTTTTAGTAAAATTATATTTTAGATTTTTTTTAAATCTTGGAAGCCAAGAAGCATGAGTTGGGAGAAGGCATTTGTGTAAGCGAACGAAACATTCTAATTTCCATCAGAATGAGTGTACTAAGATACTTTCAACTTGGAGACTCAAACAATATAAACTGTAGAAATTATTTTCAATAGATCTTGAGTAACTCAAACTTGGTAATGTGAATAACTATCTAAAATGATTAGACGGTAAAATGCACTCTTCCTTGCATCAACACATTGTTGGAAATACAGAAAATAATGGACCCATTCTGCATATATATAATATAAATATATATATAAAATAAAATATAAACTATAAAAATACTATATATACATATATACAGAAAGTCTGCAACCTAGAGGATAAAAGCAGTTTGGAAGGGATAACAAAGGCTTCTTTGAGCCTGTGACTTTTGAGCTGAAATCTAAATAACTAAGAATTGTTAGACGAAGGGGTGGGAGAGGGCTTTTTAGGGAGAATAATGATACTGCATGAGTTAGAAAAACACGGCATATTCAAAAAGCCACAAAGGTTAAACTAAAAAGTCCTGTGCATCTACCAAACATAAAACCATTAACTCAAAAAGATGTATAAAAACCTATGCCTACTGCATTGCCTTGCACAATAGTCAAGATATGGAAACAACCCAAATGTTCTTTGATGAATAAAGATGTTGCAGTATATATACACAATGGAATCTGATGTCGCTATAAGAAAAGATGAACTCATGCAGTTTGCTGGAACATGCAGAGAACTTGAGGGTATTATGTTAAGTGAAATAAGACAGAGGGAGAGGACTAATGCTGGATGACCTTCCTCATCTTGTGGGATAGAGTAAAAAGAGAAGGGCAAGGAAGGTAACATTAAGGAAAGCACTTGATCCTAGATTGCCTGAGAATGCCATGTAAGAGGTGGAAGTGGGATGAGGAGGTGGTCTGGACATAATGTGAGGACATTCATGGAGGGTTTTGAGCACCTTGGTAGTGGAGAGAGGAGACAACTGTATCTATCAAAACCATAGATGTCAGCACTATTATAAATTTGTGACCTAAAGTACAATAATTAATTTAAAAAATTAGTTTGGCAAAGGGTGGGGTGGAGCATGCTGGTCCCTTAGGAACTTTTGAGATTGTTGAGGGATGCTGAAACTATGGTATGGATGTGGTTTTGGAATGTTGTATGCCTGAACCTTATTAAAAGGATTGTAAATTATGGTGCCTAAATACTAATTGATGGAGAAAGTTCTGTGCAGATTGAATAATTCCAACCAGTATATATGAGTAAACAGCCACATTTCAAACTTGCATCACAGATAAAAATTTCCACAAAAATATGCACAATTGAATTAAATTTTATTAAATAATAGCCACAATTATATCTTCCAATTGGTTGTTGAGTATAACTTTAACCTTAGACAACCTAAGATAGTAGTTCTCAAAGTTCTCAGACTAAAGATACTTTTGTAACTTTAAATATCATCAAGGTCCTTAGAGAATATTCATTATGTGAGTTATAATTGTTGGCACTACCATAGAAGCAGTGACTAAGATACAAAAGCAGTCCACAGAATGGGAAAGAATATTCACCCAATACCCATCGGATAAGGGTTAATATCCAGGATATATCAGGCACTGGTAGAACTTTACAAGAAGAAAACAAACAACCCCATCAAAAAATGGGGAGAAGAAATGAACAGAAACTTCAGCAAGGAAGAAATTCGAATGGCCAAAAAACATATGAAAAAATGCTCATTATCACTAATCAGAGAGATGCAAATCAAAACAACAATGAGATACCACTTTACACCATAGAGACTGGCACATATTCAAAAGAACAAGAACAACAAGTGCTGGCGTGGATGTGGGGAAAAGGGGACACTCATCCATTGTTGGTGGGAATGCCGGCTGGTACAGCCTTTCTGGAAAACAATACGGACTTTCCTCCAAAGACTAGAAATTGAACTCCCATTTGACCCAGCCATACCACTCCTGGGAATCTACTCTGGGAAACCAAAAATACGCAGCAGAAACACCATCCCTACTTTTATGTTCATAGCAGCATTATTCACAATAGCCAGAATCTGGAAGCAACCATAGTGCCCGAAAATCGATGACTGGATAAAGAAGCTTTGGTACATCTACACAATGGAATACTATGCAGCTGTTAGGAAAAATGAAGTTATAAAATTTGCCTATAAATGGATGGACATGGAGAAGATTATGTTGAGCGAAATTAGCCAGAAGGAGAGAGACAGATACAGAATGACTGCATTTATTTGCATGGCATAAATATATATGTACATATTATGATACCAATATCCAAGGTCAAGTGAAACATATATCAGGAGGTCTTGTCAAAGGTGGAAATTATCACAAATGTGTGGGAGTCAGAGGTTAGGTAAGACAGAAAATGGAACAGGGTGCTAATAATTGTCGAGGGTACTAATGCCAACCTAGAACTGAGCATTAAATAGAGGCAAAAGGATACACATGACAACCTTTTAATGTATGTTCTGTAATCCATAGTCTGGAAGGGAAGGAAAAGAGAAAGAGAGAGAAAGGGAAAGAAATAAAGAACCTGCCATGGAGGTGGGCTGGGGGAGGGGGAGGGAACCGGGGCCGTTGGTGGTGGGAGATGGGCACTGGTGGAGGGACGGGTGCTGGAACACTGTATGACCAAAAACCCAAACATGAACTTTTTTTTTTTGTTTGTTATTGAGGAATTTATTTTTGAAAGTTATGACACTATATTTATTCAGCATAAAAAGCAGGTTCCAAAACAAATACCCACAGCAAGGTGACAAAGAGGGACATATGATGGTATTTTCAGGTCAGAAAATTTGAAGCTTATGTTTTTTTTTTTTTTGGGCCCACCGGCGATGCTCAGGGTCTGCTCTCCCCAGGTCTTGGCGGGCTGTAGGGGGGGCGCGGCGGCGGGCGCTGCTGGGTGGTCGGCCCCTAATGACTAATTGTATATCTTTTTATTTGTATATCTCACGGTGGTATAATAAAATACTTAAAAAAATAAAATCCATGACCTATGTAACGACAAAAAAAAAAAAAAAAGTAAAAAATAAAAATAAAATACACATTTAAACTTAAAAAAAAGAAAATATCAAAAATCTAAAACTATTGGTGCTATATGTCTAAAAATAACATAACCCCATTATTTGTTAATATAAAAATCATGTTCCTGGAGTGAGAAGATGCCCTTGGACTACACTAGTACGTGAAAGGATTTCTGAGATGTTACTATGGAGATGCCCTCTCGAACAAATCGATGAACAATGGGAAGACAAGTGATACAAGTGATAAAAATCATTTTTAAGGAAAATAATATTTTATTTTAATTTTATTCATAAAACAGTGGAGGAAAATAGCACTATTTTATATTTTCTCACATCTATTAATTTGATGTCTAGGTCAATAGAGCTCAGCTAGATTTTCATATTTGCTTTTATGTTCTGTAATGTATATTATTCTAGCTAAAATACTTGAAGAAATTTTGGCCAAAGGAAGACAGGCAGTTAAAAAATAAAATTATTTTAGCAGCCTTTCAGGTAACTGTGAATTGCTTTCTTTGTTACTGTACCAAAACTTAATACATGGTAGGTTTTGATGTTGGTTTTCTTTGGGGGTGTTTGCTTTGGGGTCACATTTAGTGGTGCTCAGGTCTTACTCCTGGCTTTGACAGAGCTCAGGGATCACACCTGATGGGTGGTGCTGGGGACTGAAGCTGGGTTGGCCGAGTACAAGGCAAGTGCCCTTCCCTCCCCTCTGTATTATCATTCCACCAGACCTGTGGAAGTTTAATGATTAATTAAAATGTTAAATCTAAGTCTATCTTAATGACTCTATAGCAGATTGACACTTCATATTAATATTTATTGTGTATATAGTTGTGTGTTTTGTTTGGAGGGATACACTTGGCAGTGCTGAGGGCTACTCCTAACTGAGAAGTTGGGGATTTCTACTGATAAACCTCCAAGTGGAAAAACAACAAACTTTGGAGTGGGGGAGCTTGGTCCACACTCAGTGGTGCCCAGGAGGATGCTCCTGGCTTTCTGCTCAGGAATGAACTCTCGATGTGGGCACCTTAGACCTTATAATATCTTCTGGGGCTCCTGACTCTCCCTTTAAAATAAATTTTCTATGCTTTATCATAGCTCATCTACCGACCCACCCTGCAGCAGTTTTTCCAAGTCTGGCCCAGGTATGCTGATCCAGAGACTCACACACACGGGGCAGAGCTGCTACTTGCTCTCCCTGTGCCCAGCTGATCACGAGGCGTCCGGGAGGAATGGAGGGTTCTAGCCCTGGCCCGCCACCTCAGCAGAGGCTCACACAGGGTAGGAGGATGAACCCCCCACACCATGAGGGCCTCCATTTTCCACATCCGACTCCCCTCTCCTCAGAGCTCCACCCAGCAGAAGAGCTGATAACAGCCTGGCTCGCGCAGCCGCGGTTCATCAATTAATGCTCTAGTTTTGAGGTGATTACAAGATTATCCCACCAGCACGGCAGAGCCTGGCAAGATACCCATGTCATATTTGACATGCCAAATACCAGTAACAATTATAGACCTCATTCCCATGACTTGATGGAATGGTTTGAGGCTCTTTATGTTCCTGGAGTGGGCAGATGCTCTGGGGCTATCTCCCATGTGCCATATTGAAATGTTACTGGTGCCCGCTCGAGTAATCATTGATCTATGGGAAGTCAAGTGATCAAGTGAAAACAGGAAACCAACCTGAAAAAACCAAATAGGGTTAGGATGGACTTTGCTTTTCCAGGGAAGGGCAAAACTTTGCTCTGGCCTAACAAGTCTCAAAGTTTTTTGCAACTTTGCCTTCACTCTATCTCATAAAAAAAAACTCTCTGGAGTTACATAAAGCTAAAACACACTGGGCTGAGACTTGTGGTTTGGAGGGTGCAATAATCTTGCCCTGGGAGAAGTTGCCCTGTTATTCTATTGGGTCTGACTGTATTAAATACACTTGTGCTGTGTTAAGGATTCCAAGACCCCTGGCCAGACAGTACTAGCCAGTACAGACTGTGCAGAAGAGCCAGTTTCAACTAACCTCCTAGGTTTTCATTAATTTGTTACAAAAATATACACCGTGATGATACCTTACCCATTTATTTTGTTTCTGTGATGTATGCTCATTCTAACTTAGTCGTACATGCTCAACTTCTCCCTCACACAGACACACAAATTTCCTGAAAATTTACGAGAATTTGTATGACTTAGTACCCACTCAATCACTGATGGGCATAAAATCAGACCTCCAGACCCTCTTTTTACAGCTGTTAATAGTTGTGCTGGTAGACACCTTTCCCAACTTATTGTTTCATTGGCAATAACATTCCACTTCTCTATTCATTTGTGCCTGTGCTTCTTTATTTCAATTTGCAATAATTGCAAAAATATTTTTGTATCAGGTAGCCTTAAGCCCAGTATTCAGAATAAGTGCTTTGTATGGTTTTCCATTTAATCACACAGAATATTGAAACAATGTGTACTCAAAATTAGAGATTTAGGAGACAGAAAAAATGATGCAGTAAGCTTCCAGAATTCCCTCACCTAAAAAGACAGTGATAAAACTGGGGGAAATGCCAGGGTAAAGATTTACAGATAAGGGAAACTCACACAATGCCTGCAGCAATGTGGAGTGCATTTATGTAAGAAAACAGTCTAAATCTTGATAAAAGCAGTGAATTTCATGGATCTTTCATTTGTACTATTCCTGTGCTTCTTTCCAGTTCTGGAGGAGCTGTGAAAGCTAGCAACTTATTATGACAGTGAAAATAAGATGCCTGAAGTTATAGAATCCAGGAAGTTCCAGGAGGGGACAGTAGGTGCTTGGAGCTACTTCAAAGCCAAGTTCAGGGGACTATCATTATTTTGAGTTGTCTGGTTACCTTTCAGTCAGCACTTATAAGGCTCTTTTTATTTTACCCAATTCTCAACTTGACAAAAGCAGATTTCCCCACAGGATAGTTTTCCAAAAACATTTAGAGGGCATTGTTTTAGCTTTCTGGCTATTAAAGAAGAGAAATATGACTGAGGCAAACAATATGCTAACAGAAGGATTACAGGGAACACATAGGGAATGCAAACTTTGGAAAGCTCTGTCATATGCCTGCAGGGCAATCTAGAAATCAATGCACATAAATAGGAATGTGACCATACTACAGCAAGACCTGTGAAGTTACTAATCTCTATTTTTAGAGATTCAGAAAAATCACTAAGCAAACAACCATATCACAAAATAACAACATCTACAAACTATAGTTGGGGGAGAGAGTATTCTATGCATTGATATTACAAAATTCCTGACAGATCAAAATGTTAAATATGTTGATATTGTAAGAAAAAGGGATGATAAAAAGGTAGGGAGTGGCACCCCACTGTGGCACAGAGCAAACACATGAACAAAGACCAGCACAACAAAGATGGGGACCCGTGTGATACTACAGCTAGTAGGGTGTTTGTCTTGCATGCAGCCAACCTGGGTTCAATCCCTGGCATCCCATATGATTCCATGAGCACTGCCAGAAGTAATTGCTGAGCATTGCCAGGTGTGACCCAAAAACAACAACAACAACAAACCCAAAGTTGAGAGATCCTACCTTAACAAAAATTTACAGGTGTTTTTGATAACACTACTTACTTAGAAAAGTATGGTATAAATTTAGGCACTCAATTATGCAAGATTTTAAATACCTCATGATCTGTCTGGGGCCCTGAAGCCTCTCCAGTGAGGATAATTTGGAACCCTTACTGAAGAGAAAAGCTTCCTTCTTCACCTCTGAACAGCTATTGCTGAAACACTCACTAGATTTCACTGATGTTTGTCAGCTAGCCTGTGTTCTGAATATCTTTTGTAAGTGATTCACGTTCATTACTGTTTCACTGAGAATATATATTTGACTTCAGTTCTTAAGTAAAACATATCCACATACAGTGAAGTCACTCCTTTTGAGATACAAACATTGTGTTCATGGGGCATCTGATTTTCAAAGATGATGTGTTATTTTATTTAAAATGTATAATATTAAATCATTTCAAAATCTGTAAAAACATTAAAGTCTATGTATAAGGAAAACAACAATCAATAATAGAAACTGTCCAAGTGGAAGTCCACATGCTGAATTTACTAGACAAGAACTTTAGTTATCTATTCAAATAACTAGAGTCAAGTTAATAGAACTAAAAAAAGGAAGAAAAAATGTATCTTATCAAATAGTGTATGTTATTAAATAGAAATTACAGAGAAGGACCAAATAGAAATTCTACAATTGAAAGGAGCAACAAATAACAAATGAAATGTCTGAGTAAAGCTCAGCAAAACATTTAACCTAACAAAAGAGGCAGAGAACTTAAAACCAGATTTATCCTTCTTAGACTAAAAGGATTCTCTACAGTAGCAAAATCTGAAAAAATGAAAAGACATCCTACTGAATCCTACTACAACCTGTGAAAAGAGCTATAATGAAAATGTAAACAACAAATGATGTAGAGGTTGTGGCAAACAAAGGGTCAGTTCTACTTGGTGGAAATGTAAATTCATATAACTATTGTGAAAATCAGTATGAATATTTCTCAGAAAAAATCAAAACAAATTCTAGATGATAGTTATTCTACTTCGATATTTGCCCTCCAAACATAAGATCACTATTCCCAAGTGGTATGTATATGCACCCTCCTATTTGCTACACCACTATAATAGTTTGCTTCTGGGAATGGCCCAAATATCTGCTGGAGTGGTAAACATATTAATACTATCTATCTATCTATCTATCTATCTATCTATCTATCTATCTATCTATCTATCTATCTATCTATCTATCTATCTATCTATCTATCTCCATCCATCCATCCATCCATCCATCCATCCATCCATCCATCCATCCATCCATCCATCCATCCATCCATATCACAGTACCAGTATTCAGCTATAAAATGAGATTAAATCTTTCTATTTCTAATAGATGGATTGTATGGAGATTAACTTCCTTGCAGGCAGCTAACTCTGGCTTGATCAGGAGCAATATATATGTTCGTTCAAGTACCACTACAAGTGATATGTAATATATTTATGTATGTGTATATATTTATGTATGTATATATGTGTATATGTAAGTGTATGTATACATATATTCTTGATTACTTAATGATCACTTGAATCCCTTTATTCATCGATTTGCTCGAGCGAGTGCCAGTAACATTTCCATTGGACCGTATCACGTGCCAATGTAGCCCAATGGCATCTGGTTGATTCAGGAATATGAAGAGCCTCAAACCGTGTTCAGAAAGATTATTTTGGTATTTTCTCATTGACACAGTTATGCACTAGTAGTCTTTTTTCTCAAAAGGTACATAATATTGTAGGAAAGTAACACTTCGCTTCCTATAATAGACTTTGCCAGTCCCAGAGAGCAGCACAAAAAAAAAGTTATCGGACAATAATAGGTAAGACACAGAAGACAAAGTATGGACAACAGTAAACAAAAAACCCAACATTAACTGAGCACCTATAATGCATCAAACACATATATTTTCTTATTGAACCTTTTAATAGGTCTTCAAACTAGATAGTCTTATGTATATATTTTACTTAAGAAAAAAAAACCTCAAGAGTGCTATTTCATTTGGATATAAAACCACAGGAACCATTTGTGAAGTGAGACAGGAAAATGATGTCTTTAGGTTTGACACCTCCATAGTGACTTTTCTTTACTACACACTTCTAATTTGTCCATGATGCATAAACTTTGAGAGCATGTTCTTTAATATGAAGCAGATGTGATATATCAAAGGCATTATAAGGGATGAAGGGAACTGATAAGAGTTCTTGTAACCCATATATTATGGGAATCCAGGGGTTTCCACAATAAAATGATAGTATGAGATAATTTGAGATTTAAAAAAGAGACATTTTCATTGATGTCTCTGCAAGGAACCATTAAACCTTATCATATATATATATAGAGAGAGAAAGAGAGAGAGCTGAAAAGAGAGGAGAAATTAAATACTAGAAAAATACATGCCCCCAAAAAAAAAAGAAAAAATACATGCCCATTTCTAGGAGAGCATTCTTCTTTGGGATATTTAAATTGAAAATTGGCTTTTGCCATAAGGGAATAAAAGAGACCTGACTTGCTGAGATTGGAACACAGTGAACCATCACCTGGAGCTAACTAAAGTCTAACTGAAACCAGAGCATCATGAGGAAGTAAGTTTTGGAAGGTACAGAACTAACTGGCCAATGTTTGGGACAGTATAGCCAGCAGTGAATCTCATTTACAGCAAGTAATATGACTAAGGACAAGGACCTCTGTACTTTAACAGGACATTGTATAATTAGAATGAGGATGAGGTTGGGCATAGGAAACAAGCAGACAGAATTTACTGAGTATGAGAGTAACACAACGCATAAATGAAACAAAGATGGCACATTAGGAATTATAGCTGGTAATGAGGCAACAACAGCATTCTCAAAAGGATAACAAATTTGGGTCACAATAGTTAAGACAATATAAAAACAGGAGAAGTTTAAAGGAGTCTACAGCTACTGGTAATAGAACAATTCATGTAAAGCCTAAATGGGACTTTAAAAGAGGTAAAGAACACTTTTTTTTCAGGTTGGAAAAAATTTTCCACCCCCAAAAAAAAAGGGGTGGGGGAAAAATTTCCCCACTTCAAAAAATTTATTATGTCACCATGAGATATACAATTACAAGTTGCTCATGATTGGGTTTCAGTCATCCCTTGTTCTAGCCCTTCTCCCAACACTAATGTCCCCAGATCCCCTCCCTCGCCCCTTCCCCCTAGCCTGCCTCTATGGCAGGTACTTCTCTCTCTCTCTTCTCTCTCTCTCTCTCTCTCTCTCTCTCTCCCTTCTCTTACACACTGTGGCTTGCAATACATGCATTTATTAATTGATTTTTTTTAACAATAGGGAGAACAAGGACCTAACAATAAGAAGTAGAGTTCTATTTTTGAGCAGTTAAGTCAGACACTGGGCTAAGCACTTTACTTTTTATTTAAAACACAACAACAAGTACATTAAGAGATATGACACACATTTCATAGACAGAAAGTCAGAGGTTCTGGATATTAGGATATTACAATAGGCCAGATCTATAGCAAACTAGCAAAATATTATTGATAAGCAAACAGGCTATCTTTGAATAGAGTTAACAGAAGAGGCTTTGAAAAAAATTAATAAGATAAAATAAACCAAGAAAACTTACTCTTGGACCTGGAGCTCCCGGGGACCCTTAACAAAATAAATCATAGAGTATTTATTTAATATATTCTAAGCAGACAAGCTCATAAGTATCAAAGGTAAACAGGTATAAATATTAGCAAACTTACTGGAAGTCCTGGTTGACCTCTTGGTCCTTGAGGACCCTGGGAAAAATGGAGAAAACCACCACATGTACATATTATTCTGCTACTTTGGTATCAAAAAGAGAACTAAGTTTCAATCTTTATCTTTGCTTTTTCCCTGTGAGGCAATACGTAATACTGAGGGTTATTTTTAGAATGAAGAAACTGCATGGTATTTTGTTATCACTCATCTATAAATGTTCACTTCTTTTAGATACTATATGCACTGAATATACTAATTTTATTATTTTTTTATTTTTTATTTATTTATTTTTTTTTTTGCTTTTTTTGGGTCACACCCGCGATGCTCAGGGGTTACTCCTGGCTCTGTGCTCAGGAATTACTCCTGGCGGTGCTCGGGGACCATATGGGATGCCGGGATTGAACCCTGGCCGGCATAGGCCGGCCACGTGCAAGGCAAACGCCCTACCCGCTGGGCTATCGCTCCGGCCCTACTAATTTTAATAAAAATTATAAACACATTAAAATTAATATTTAAATCATGAAACAACAAAAATATAAATGATGAAGTCAGAAAATGTTGATACTAAGTATATTTTCCCATTATTTATATCTACCATCCACATATCAAAGGTGAAACCTTGAGAATTTTTAGACTCCTCCCCCACTCCCTGGCCCCTTTCAGACTACTACTTTTCCTTTACCATCCATCTAGGGATCTGAGAGCTATCATAGGAGTTAAGGCACTTGCTTTGCACATAGTTGATCCCTGTTAGATCTCTGGTACCACATATAGGTCCTTGAGTACTGCTAGGCGTGAACCCTGAGCAGCGAGTATCAGTAAGCCCTGAGTATCATTGTCCCAAAACAAAGCAAAACAGAATCCACATATAATTTACTAACTTCTATTTATTTCATTTTCAAATATCATCAAAACAATACTTCCCCATCCTCACAGTAACTCTTAGTTTAGAGCTAATTATGCTCTGTGTATTGAAGTTTCTGTCCCTCCCTCCAGATTCATATATTAAAGCCCTGATTTCTGATGTGATATTTAAAGATGATGGCTTTAGACATAAACACCAGTTCAGTTTATGAGGGTGGACACCTCCTGAAAGGCAATGCCTTTTAAGAACAGAAAGGAGAGATGATGAGTCTCTTCATCATAAAACAGGATGAGGACCCTCACTATATATCATATCTGCTAGCATCTTGATCTTTCACTACCTAGTTTCCAGAACTATGAGAAATAAATGTGTAAACTAACCAGTCTAAGCTACCCAGTCATAAAATGTTGTCATAAACTACCCAGGTGAATAACTAATGCCTGAGGGCAATGGAAGCAAGAGGAGAACTGGTCCTTAGTAGGAAACTTTCCTCTGGGGTGAGGGAGAGAGGGGTAGGAGAGGGCAAGGTCCACTACAAAAATGACAGAGGGAAGTTGTCATGTTGGACCATAACTATGCTGAAATAAGGTAAGGAGACATTCAAAGTACCATCTCAATAAAAGTAGGGTAAACCACAGTCTCTAAAAGGAGGAGGAATAAAAGAAAGAAAATAGTATCTGACAGAGAGGAACACCAGGAGGTGGGAGGGAATGGAGAGAAGTGGACACTGGTGAAGGAATTGGTGCTGGAATACTGTATGCCTGAAACTCAATCATGAATAATCATGTAGCCCCTATAATTCATGGTAATTCAGGAAAAATATTAAAAATAGAAAAAGAGAAAAGAATATGTGCTCAAAATTTATTTTACTTGATGGTCAATTGAACATTGAATGCTAAGTCTACATTGAGCCAAAATCAGATTATGGTTAAATGATGGCAAAGCAAAATTTATCTTAGGTCGAGTTTTGAATAATTTTGTTGCTATGCTTGACTTGTATTAAGTACCCTTTATTGCCAAAACTGTTGGTGCTAAATATATTTGACAACTAGAGCAAACAACACAAAGAACCTGAAAAAGGGCAGAGTATTCCAACACTAAAGCCATGGGACATTTCTGAGTTGGCACGTATTATGCTTATAACTTAAATCAGAGAATACAGAAAATATGTATCTCAGAAGGCACAGATAACTTATAGGTAATTTATAGAAGTTTATAGAAATTTAATGTTGGAGTAACTTTTTGAATGAGGGCCTCAGTAAATTTAGTTATTTAGGTTTCTCATTCTGAATCAATGCTGTGAAAAAAGACAGTTGACATCTCTTTCACTTAGAATATCTCTAAATTTTCAAAGTCTCTGATTTTGTTCATAAGAAAATGTTATCTTGACTTTAAAAGTGGAGTTTGCCATAGGTAGAAGAAACGACTTCTAGCTTCTGGTTTTATCTAGTCCATGTTAGCTTGGCATCCAAAACAAGTCAAATCACAGCAAATAAATTGAATAAAATATTTTAGATCAAACAAGATAGGGTAGAATAATCCCAATGAATCAATTACATAGACTAATTACAAAAAATACAATACCCGAAGTATTATTTAAATAATGAGATTTATTAGTTCCCTTTAAAAATTCCCTTGGCTAAAACACTATCACAAAGATAAATGGAGAATCCATGGAACTTGGGTGAGGCAGAGGTTTGAAGTTAAACCTCTGAGATTCTATAATATTATAAACTATGGTAAGTCAGTAAAATAAATTATAAAATGTAGACTAACTTTTGTGATTTGTAGACTTGAAATCATGTAAGTGTTCTACGTTAGCAATTAAATTTTTGTATTGAGGTTCTGTGATTTATAATACTGTTATTTATGATAAAGCTATTAATGGTGTCCCATGGATGTATTACAGCTTCAGCTGACTCATTCTAAGCCCCAAGCAGAGTCTATGGTGAAAAGCAAACTTCTTAGTGTTTACTGTGTAATCTTATTCTCTTTTAATTAAGACATTTATTACTAGATTTACATTTCTTTGCATTTGGTTTCAGTCTTTCATATATCCATACCTGCCTGTCTTATGCTGCTTTCTTTTTTTTTAAATATAAGTTCCTTTGAAGGGAAAGTGACAATTTAATAAACTGGTATCTTAGAAATATGGTTAAAAGTGCCAGTATAGCTCATTTAGCTATTGAGCTCATTTAGCTAAAAACAATGCATAACTTTTGTCCATTACCTTACATAGTTTCAATTGTCTGAAATATGTAGTTATGACTTGTTTCTCCTTACAACCCTCCTAGAGGCTGACTGCCCTAGTCGGTAGAGACTAGGCTGTATTCTTGTTCTTGCTCTGGTAAATAAATCCCACATAGTTTCTCCTGATGCTTGACAAAACATACATTTCATTCAGCACGGTGATGTGGCTAAAGTGTGGCTGGCAGTTTCTTAAATGTATTCACAGCTTCTTAGCTTTCATTAACATACTGCAGAGGTTAGCACTACTTCCTGAAAACTATGCTTTTATTATTTTCATTTTATTATTTTTCATTTTGGTAGGGTCTCTCAAAGGTGCTCAGAAGATCTGAAAACTCCTCCTGAAGATTCGTAGACTCCAGTTCAATGACAGAGTCCAAGGATGCAGTGTCATTTAAGACCCAGTGGTGCTGGAAATTACCCCCGTCATCCCAGCATTGTTTGGGGCCTCCAGTGCCAAGTCTATTGGATCTTGGGGCAACAGGGTTGCATCTGGTGATGCTCAAAGGAGCAGATGGTGGCAGGGTTTGAACTGGAATCAGTCATACACCAGGCATGTCTGCTCGAACCTCTGTACCGACTCTCCAGTCCCTAAAATTTTATTTTTATTTTACAAGTGTCAGGGTCATATCTTATTTCACAAGTATCAGGGTCATAATAATGGGCAATCATAATAATAATAATAATAATAATGAACAATTATTAAACATAGTAACAAAGGTTAATAATACATATTTTTAAATAATTAATAATTATTAGACACAATAATGAACAACTATTAAACATAATCATGAACAATTAATGCAATGTCTTTTACTAAAGAATAGTGAACAATTCATGCAATGAATGAAATTCATGTTTTGTCAAGCATCACGAGCTTACAGTCTGGTGACAAGTGATATCAAAACACAAATTTAGTTCAACTTACAGTTTCACCTCTAAAACCCCTTTCACCTCTTGGTCCCTAAATCAAAACAAATCATGTTAGTTCAGAGTTATTGATAGTTTTTAAGAATCAAATATCACACTGGTTGTATATAGAAAAATGACAATTCAAGTTTTTCTTTCAAGAAAGATTTAGTCAATGTATACAAATTTTAGTTGATGGACTTGTAAAAAGAATGAATCATATAACAATATTTCTCCAGATATTTTAGCTATTCAGATGTGCATGATACATATCAAAAGAGCCTTTAAAATATTTTATAAGCTAAATATGGTAATATATTATAATTTTTTCACTTTTAAACATATTTTATACTTGAAAATTTAATATTTAATACTTTTGACAGATGAGAACAACTCTGTACTTAGATTAGTGTGTGTCCCTTAGCTTCTAAATAACTACCCACTGAATGAGAATTTTCTCAGTTATAATCTCCTTTTTAGATGATATAACTGTGGGTAGTAAATGCTAAAATGTATGAAGAAATGTTGAACTTTATGTTTCCTTTCTTTGAAAAGTCTAGTCATTTAGGTGGTGAATTCTTCTCTAACTTTGTGAAAAAAAGAAGCTATGTTTAATACTAGAAAGCATTCCTTTATTTATTTATTTTTTTTTGGATCTTTGGGACATACCCAGTGGAACTCCTCACTCTGCTCTCAGGAATTACTCCTGGTGGTACTTAGGGAACTATATGGGATGCGGGAATTGAACCCAGGTGGGCCACATGCAAAGGCAAAATGCCCTACCTGCTGTTCTATCACCCCGGCTCCCTAAAAAGTATTTCATTTTTATAAAAAATCATTTTTATAATACTTTCAAGCATAATGAATTGACTTCCTTCAGGGAATGAATATTTCATCTCCATGTCTCAACTTATCCTCCTCTTATACATTTACATTGTTATTGCTTTTGTAAAATAAATACATGACCAGCTCTCCATTACTGTCTTACTTTTCTGTTATATTTCATAGTGAAGTCTTTAAGGTAATGATAAAACTGTACTGACTTTATCTCTATCATAGCTTTTTTAAATAACATGACTAGAATACTGATCTTGAAACAAGAAACTTCATCTGTGCAATCCAGTAGCTGTATCACTCTGAATAATTAGCAGAATGTCTATAAACTATTCTGTTTCCTTACATTTTAGAAGAAGCAATAATACATAATCCAAAATGTAATGCTGATATAAGAATTTGAGGGTTTTATTATTAACTATTTTTTTATCTATTTCCTTTTCTATTTACCTACTTCCTAAAATGGACATCTTTGAAAATAACTTAATCTCTTTAAAATCACTGTTGCCTACTCTTTGAAATTCATCCATCATTTTGATCTTCTAATTCTTACTGCTTTTTTCTCTGTGAACTAGTTATTTCTTTCTTTCTTTTTCTTTGGCACATCCAAAGTGGCACTCAAACTTGGCTGTCTGATATTCTTTTGCCATACTTTCTCTTTCAGAAAACAGATAATTTTTATTTTCTTTGTGACCACCTCTATGCTTTTTCTATGCCCAATCCCTACTCCCCTGTTCTGTTCTATTTTCCTTTTCCTTTCTCAACTTCAGTTTTAAGTGTTTCTCTCAACATATACATCTTCATTACATGTAAGATGTCTAAAGCTTTCAGAATGCACCTTCTAGAAGAAAATATGGCCCTAATTTATCTCTTTGCTTCTTTAATAAGCAGAGCAATACTTTGTGGATTGACTAGAATCATTACTAAAGAAACAAACATGAAAAAGATAAAGGAATCTATATTTTAACAAACTTACAGTTCTACCTGTTGGGCCTATAATACCTTCTCTGCCGATGGGGCCAGTACGTCCCTGTTGAGGTAAAAGAAAAACAGTCTCATTGCTAGTATAACTAAAAAAATTATAGAAAGTTCATTACATATATGTAAAATAGCTTCACTGTATCACTGTCTTCCCAGTGTTCATCGATTTGCTCGAGTGGGCACTAGTAATATCTCCATTAGTCCTGTCACAAGCAAGTGTAACCCAAGGGCATCTGCTTGCTCCAGGGACAGGAAGAGCGGAAACCATTCTTCAGGTCATGGAAATGAGGTCCATAATTGTTACTAGTTTTTGGCATAACAAGTAAATAAAACACGGGTAGCTTGCCAGGCTCTGCCGTGTAGGTGGTATAGTCTCAGTAGAAGGCTCTCATCTCGAGCATTTACTGATGAAACTTAAAAGGGCTTGCAAGTATATTAACTTGCATTAATATACTTGCAAGTTTGGGCCGGAGTGATAGCCCAGCGGGTAGGGCATTTTCCTTGCATGTGGCCAGCCTGTGCCGGCCCGGGTTCGATCCCCAGCATCCCATATGGTCCCCCGAACACCGCCAGTAGTAATTCCTGAGTGCAGAGCCAGGAGAAATCCCTGAGCATCGCCGGGGTGAGACCCAAAAAAAAAAAAAAACAAAACAAAACAAAAAAATAAAATGAAAGAGTTCACTTTAAAAATAATATACTTGCAAGTTAAACATAATGCCTAGCACACAACAAACAGGTTCTAAATATCTGAAGAATTTACACTAACTAAAGACACTAATTGGAGACAACCACAGAGAAATAAAACAAGGCGATCAAACAGTATCAAACACTGACAGACCCTTGATCCTGAGATTTCTAAGCAGTGGGGGACTTGGGGGGGAGGGATGACTACAGGTGAAAGGGATGGGGAGGGTCTTGGGATATTTTGGTGATATACATCAAAAGATTAAAGTTAACACTTTTAGATATCTAAACTGAAATTTACAAAAGGAAAGAAGGGAAAAGAAGTGATTGGCTCCCTTAACATCTCCCCAGTAGAAGCTTAGAGGGCCTATCTGGCAAGTCTAGAGCAGCGAGTTGATTGTGTATCATTGCATGCAGAGGGCATGTCTCACGGGCTCTGCTGTGTGTCTCTGGCAGCCTGCTCTCAGCCATTCCTGCCACTGGAGGTAATTTCCAGCTGCTCAACAGCCAGGGGTGTGAGTGGCACAACTAAAGGTGTGGGTCCCTCCTGCAAGTCCTGCAGCTGAAAATGTGAGGACCCCAGCCAGAAAGCGTCACCTCTGGCCAGCACATGTGTGAGTGCCATGGTGCTACTCAATAAGCATGATCACCAGTAGAATGCATAGGGATTTTTGAAATCCTTTATCTCATTATAGTTTCCTACCAGAAGAGTTATATCAGTATATCTGCTAAAAAATTAAAAACCAGCATTATAAATTTTATGTGATCATGCTTCAATGAGGACGTCTTCTATATGTGTATTCAATGACAAAACCACTTATAAAGAAAATCACACTATGATGGACAAAAATTGAAACAATATATTTCCATATATTCACAGAACAGATATTTGAGGGAGATGTAGGATGAAGTAGACAGTTCAGGGAAGAATCAGGGGGACATCATAAGTGACCACTGCAATTCCTTCATTTTTGAAATAAAAATAAGTACATCTTGCAGTCATTGAGAGAATTAAAAGAAGAGATGATATTGAATCTGCGAGCTGTATTTTGTTAAGAAGATAACCTTAAATAAGAGAATCTGTATATGACTCTTTCAAAATTAGGCATGGAACCTTTGATTTATTAACATAAAAATACTAATTTTGTTTTTTCCCTTATAACCTCTATTTCCAGTCCCACAAGCTACAATTCCTTTTTGATTCATACTTAAAAAATATAAATAGATTGTGGTGGGAATGGGGCACTGGTAGAGAGACAGTTGCTAAAACAATGTATGACTGATACCCTATCATGAACATCTTTATAATTGTATATCGTTGGTGGTCACTAGATCACTAGACTAGATCACTAGACATCCCGTTGTTCATCGACTTCCTTGAGCGGGCACCAGTAACATTTCCATTTGACCCTATCACATGCCAGTGTAGCCCAATGGCATCTGGTTGTTTCAGGAATACGAAGATCCTCAAACCGTTCATTCATGGTCTTGACGAAGAAGTCTGACCATCTTGTAGGTGGGCGGCCACGTGATCTTTTGACGTCCCGTGGGATCCAGTCGGTAACGGCTCTAGTTCAGCGGTCATCTCCAAATTGCATTACATGTCCAGCCCATCTGATTTTCAATGCCTTGGCAAACGAGACAGTGTCCCTGACTCTGGAACAGCGATGGAGGTCAGAACTCCGATTCCTTCTCTCACTTGAGTGAGGTGTGATATTCCAAGCATAGCTCTTTCGATTCCTCTCTGGGAGACCCGAATAGCCTTCTCATCCTGCTTTCGTAGGGCTCAGGTCTCTGAGGCATATGTCAATGCAGGGAGAACAGTGGAGTTGAAGACATGTGCCCGGAGCCGGAGGTTCTTTTGTCTTTTTAGCTATTTCTTTGATGCTTTTGAAGGCAATCCATGCCGCTCTCTTCCTCCTGCGCCCTCAGGTTTTAGGTCGTTCATCATTTTGACTTCTCCACCTAGGTACACATAACTGTGGCATTCCGAGATGTTTGTTCCATTGAGAGTGAATGGAGCCTCTGGAACTAGTTCATTTTTCATGAACATAGTTTTGTTGAGATTGAGCTGTAGACCTATCTTTCCACATTCTTGGTCAAAGTCAGCCAGCATTTGTGCCGCTTGGCTAATTTTTGGTGTTATTAGAACGACGTCATCAGCGAAGCGGAAGTGGTGTAGTTGCTGACTGTCTATCTTCACTCCCATTCCTTCCCATTCTAATTGTCGCATGATGTTCTTGAGGGTGGTGCTGAAGAGTTTTGGTGAAATGGTATCACCCTGCCAAACCTCTCTTTTGACACTGATGATCACTTCTTTTTTAGAATGGTGAGATCCTGTGGTGAATCCATAATAGAGCTCACCAAGGATCTTGATGTATTGGGTTTGAACACCCTGTTTGGCTAGGGCTTCGATAACTGCTTGGGGTCTCAACAGAATCAAAGGCTTTCTTTAAATCAATGATGGCATCGATGAAGACTACAATCGACTGGTTCAGCACCTCCATGATAGTGCGAAGAATGCCGAGAAAGAGAAAGACACAAAAGGGCGCCTGTCTTCAAAAAACTCTCGAGCTCATTTGCCAACGTGGCAAGGCATGAGCTTCAGGAGACTAAATGCTATCATCCAAGCTCACAAAGCGGTGCAGAGAAACCATAAAGGAAGACCTCAAAGAGAGAAGAGCAGAAATACTGGAAGATGCAGCAGAAGCCGGGAAAAGCATTCACAACGCCTGCCTGTCCTTCGCCAACTCTAAGACCAAGATGACTGCCCTCTGATGCCCTGATGGATCTATCACATCTTCCAGAAAGACAATGGAGAAGATTATCCTTGACTTCTACTCGGATCTCTTTGATAGCCACGTCCACCTGCCCACATACCAAATTCTGCAGAATGGATATATCGTTCCCAATGTTCTCCCTTCTGAAATCCAACATGCCATTTTGTCAGTACTGAAAGAAACAGCACCAGACCCAGACAAAGACAGACCCGAACATCTGAAGAATCTGCTGTCAGTACTCATCAATACACTGGCTCGGCTCTTCACACGCTACCTGTCTTAATGTAAGATGCCCTCCACTGGAAAACTAGCAAGACAGTTCTACTGTTCAAGAAGGGAGACATTCACGACATTGGCAACTATTGCCCCATCTGCCTGTTGTTCATCATCTACAAGCTGTTCACTCGAGTCATCCTGAACAGGATTAGCAGAACACTAGATGAAGGACAACTATGCGAGCAAGCTGGCTTCCGGAAAGGATTCAGCACAACCGACCATATCCACACAGTAACCAAGCTCATTGAGGTTTGCAGGGAGTTCAAGATGCCGCTCTGTCTCATGTTCATTGATTTATCATTGGTGGTATAATAAAAAATATATAAACATCAGTATCTAATAGCATTTCTTTTTCTAGCTCTGTCAATGTGAAAAATTACTACCAGTTAAGACAATTACTTCACCAACAGAGAGCTTCACCACATATGGTTCCTTGAGCCTACTAGAACTGATCCCTGAGCTCAGAGCCAGAATTAAGCCCTGAAAAACATCAAGTATGTCCCAAAAACCAAAATGAAACAAAACCAAAAATAGAGGACATAATTTGTAGATATAATGTTCAAATATAAGACATTGTATTTCAGTCAAGAGATTTGACTTGTCCTTTTCCTTCCTTCCTTCCTTCCTTCCTTCCTTCCTTCCTTCCTTCCTTCCTTCCTTCCTTCCTTCCTTCCTTCCTTCCTTCCTTCCTTCCTTCCTTCCTTCCTTCCTTCCTTCCTTCCTTTTTCTTTCTTTACTGTCAGATACAGTTAAAAAGTTGTTCATAGTTGAGTTTCAGTCATACAATGTTCCAACACCCATCCCTCTACTAGTGTACATTTCCCTTCATCAATGTCCCCAGTTTACCTCCTGAAACCCTCAGCAACCCCCTCCCACCACTCCACACCAGTCTGCCTCTATGGCAGGCATTTTTCCTCTCTCTCTCTCTCTCTCTCTCTCTCTCTCTCTCTCCCTCCTTTTGGAAATTATAGTTTGCAAATACAGTTTCTGAAATGTTATCTTTTTTATTTAACTTTTTTTTGGCTTTTTTGGGTCACACCCAGCAATGGGGGAACCATATGGGATGCCGGGGATCGAAACCAGGCCAGCACAGGCCGGCTGCGTGCAAGGCAAACGCCCTACCCACTGGGCTATCGCTCTGGCTCCGTGAAATGTTATCATGCTTGTTCCTTTACCTACTTTCAGCAGCAGTTCATGTCCCAAGTGATCATTTCTAACTATCAGTGATATCTGAATTCTTTAAAATTAAAAAAAAAGGTTTAGGCACCATGATTTATATCACTGATAGTGTTGATGATAGGGTTGGTTTCATTCATTCAATGTCCTGACACCATACTCGCCACCTGAGTGAAAAGATTTGATGACTTCTGCTTCTTCTCCTCTTCATCCACGCCCCCCCTCCTCCTCCTCACTCTTTTCCCCTTCTCCTCCTCTTTGTCCATTTTTTTTTGGGTGGGCCAGATCTGGAGGTATTTTTGGGCTTACTCTTGGTTCTGCACTCAGGGATCACTCTGGCAGTGCTGTACTATCTCTCCAACACCAAGATTTGACTTATTAACATAATCAAATATTATTTAATTGAATGATCAATGAGAAAAAGTAACAAGAACTTTAATATTTTAAGTGTGATCTTATTCTCCAAAATGATTTTTTAGAAATATTGAGAAATACATCTGAACTCCCAAAAAAGTAGATTAAGAGAAATATCTGTTTATCTGAATGTGTCCAAAAAGTTGAGGTGCTATGATTTAAAATGACTGATGATAGTTAACTGTATTGACATAATATCACAATAAGAAAAAATCAATAATTTATTAGTTCAGCTAATATAATAATCAAGTATTTGTTGATTATTAAGGAAGAATTAGGCATGAGGCAACAGCATACATTTTATATCCTAAAATGCTGTTAGCAAAAATTATGTATCATTTGATTAAGTATATGTGGGCCTTAATTCTGACTTCTCTACATAATGTTGTATGTGGATTTACTACAATAAATATTATATATTACATATTAAATATATATTGTAGGAAATATTATAAATATTATATGTAACACTTCCAGAAAATATGATACAGTAACATAATAAAATATAAAAATGCATAATGTAGCAGAAAATGCACATATAAAATATACTATACAAAATATTCTATTGTATATTATTATATAACTAGTCAATTTATATGTAGTATGTAAAGATGTGTATTATTGGAACGAACTACTTCCAGAAATTTAGTTTTCCCATTTCCAAATGGTGGCAGCAATTATTTCTTTCTAGATTTTTATGAAGATAAAATAATAAAAGAGACACAAACTGAATACAAATACCTGGTACATAACTATTTTTTTAACAATCAAGACTTTTGACTTATTCTCCCTATCTGTGAGCTAATTGCCAGAAATATTATTGGTAAGTTGATAAAATTTCTGGAATTGTAAAGCTAGACAGATACACTACTTTTCAAAAGCTCACTTAATGCCATTTGATTTTCATTAAGAGCTAGCAAAACATTTTTTTAAATGAGAGATCTGCATTAGTAGCCATTTTGATATTCAAAGAGTTGTTATTTTAACTAGCTAAAGGAGCAATGAAAATAACAATTTGTGTTTGCTTTATAGAGAGTGTAACCTCCAGTCACACCCTGAGACAAAAGGTCTCACCACCAACCTTCTTCTGCAAGAACTGCTTTTCCGGCTATGTGTTTATCATATCTTGATTGCTTTTGCTATATGCTATCAGGTTTTTCTATTTTTCCTAGTGCTGTTTTAGATTTTGTTATTTGCTGTGATTTGATTCGGGTCTCCGAATGTTCATTTTCTCCCCAAATTAAATGAAATAAATGAAAGACAATTTTTTTTTTGGCACATCTTACATTATAAAAGGTTTCTGAAGATTGCTTGGATAGCGAGGGGAAACTTACATAGGCTCAGAAACCAGCATTTGATGAGGCCACACAGGACAGATGCTAGGCGGCGGCCAACTTCACTTTGACAAAAATCAATGAAATATTTAATTTACTGAGAATTTAATAAAACTAGAATTAATAAACTTAATTAGTGGGAAACTTTATATATATATATATATATATATATATATAAACTTAAAAGCAATATTTTTTTGTAGAGAAGCCTAGCTATATTTAACTCACCGGTGGATTATCAAGAACTGAATTTTACACAAAGCACCAACTTTCTATGGTTCTTTAGAAATCATAAAAATAACTAATAAATTTCCACCTGAAGAAATGTTGAGAAGGATCTTTAAACATTCCCCACAACAATAGTGCTCCTTGTATTATTGAAAATATTTAAAAAATAAAGTTATGAAGGGGTGTAACAGTTAAAAATCTGTCTCCTTTTTTCACTTACATGAGAGTGTTATTCAGTTATAAAGAGTAAGATTTTCTTCTCATACATATGAGCTTCTCTCGTTTGTTCTCTCTACCCTGCCTTAGCAGCTACTGATGGCAACAAAGATGCTATAACTAGAGGAAATCATTGTTTGATGTTTGACATTTTCTTCCCTTTTTCAGTCCCCTCGATCATCCCATAAATTAGGGCATGGCTGCTAATAAAAACAAACAAAAAGCAACAAACACATAACTAATAACTTCAGGTGGGTTTCCTATTATAATTATGATCTCTAAATTTGGAAACCCCAGGCACTAAATAACTAACTGCATGTTTTTAGTCCCTATACTGTGTAACTTTTTTAAGTAGGTCTTCATCACTCTCTTGGGAGACCTCTCCTGAGTTGGTATGGAGGAAAAATAGTTATCAGGAAATACTTTTCAAAGTGTGGTCTAAGGAACTCTGGGCATAGGAAAACATTCCAGGTGGTACGCAAGGGTGGTCTATGGTTGCATTAATACTTATAAAATGAAGCTTCTTTATGTTTTTATTCATGTGAGAGTTAATAAATACATTTTAAGTATTCAAATTAATTCTTAGACGTATTTAAAGGATTGTGAAGTAAGTTTGGTCTATGAGGTATTTTCAAACTAATCATGCAACTGAAAAAGATTTAGAAGTTTTGCTAATGAATTTCTATTTTATAAGCTATTTTACTAAGGTGTTAATTTGGAGTATATTAATTTTAGAGTTCTTAATACGAATTACTAAAATCCACAAAGGAATCCCAGTCTTGGGTTATAAATAACTTTGCACTTACTCTTTGTCCAATGGGACCTTTAGGGACCTGATATTCCAACAGGGCCAGCATCTCCCTCAGGCCCCTAGAAAGACAATAAAATGCCAGGTCACAAGCTTCATCTTTGTATAAAGATTTTGCAAATATATTTTAATAATCTATTAAGACTGGCTCTTAAAAAAGAATATGGTAACTAGTGATGCACATGCTGCTGCATTTGGAACACTTATACTAAAGCCTGCAACTCGTTTTTAAACATGCCATAAATAAATTGAAAAAGCGAGAGGGGGATATATGGGTAATCCCATGATTGAGCAATATAACAACATGATAATGATAAAATCCAGGTTACAGCTATTTGAGTGCTCACTCTTTCCATCAACTTGCTCTATGTTAGAAAATGTTCATGGCTCCCATTTGACCCAGTCATACCACTCCTGGGAATCTACTCTGGGAAACCAAAAATACGCAGCGGAAACACCATCCCTACTTTTATGTTCATAGCAGCATTATTCACAATAGCCAGAATCTGGAAGCAACCAGAGTGCCCGAAAATCGATGACTGGATAAAGAAGCTTTGGTACATCTACACAATGGAATACTATGCAGCTGTTAGGAAAAATGAAGTTATAAAATTTGCCTTATAAATGGATGGACATGGAGAAGATTATGTTGAGTGAAATTAGCCAGAAGGAGAGAGACAGATACAGAATGACTGCATTTATTTGCATGGCATAAATATATATGTACATATTATGATACCAATATCCAAGGTCAAGTGAAGCATATATCGGGAGGTCTTGTCAAAGGTGGAAATTATCTCAAACGTGTGGGAGTCAGAGTTTAGGAAAGACAGAAAATGGAACAGGGTGCTAATAATTGTCGAGGGTACTAATGCCAACCTAGAAATGAGCATTAAATAGAGGCAAAAGGATTCACATGACAACCTTTTTAATGTATGTTCTATAATCCATAGTCTGGAAGGGAAGGAAAAGAGAAAGAGAGAGAAAGGCAAAGAAATAAAGAACCTGCCATGGAGGAGGGCTGGGGAAGGGGGAGGGAACCGGGATGTTGTTGGTGGGAGATGGGCACTGGTGGAGGGACGGGTGCTGAAACACTGTATGACCAAAACCCAAACATGAACTTTTTAATTGTATATCTTTTTATTTGTATGGAGATGGGCACTGGTGGAGGGACGGGTGCTGAAACACTGTATGACCGAAAAACCCAAACATGAACTTTTTAATTGTATATCTTTTTATTTGTATATCTCACGGTGGTATAATAAAAATACTTTAAAAAAAAAAGAAAATGTTCATGGTAAAATATTAAGGAAAATAAAATGAGAGGAAAGATCACAAATTATGCAATAAGACTGCTTAGAAGTTAGAGTTACATACATTTAAAACAAATATGTTCAAAACTCAAATATAAACTGAAATTTGTTCAGATAAAAAGTTAAAGCTAAATGTTAGCATTTCTGCATCTTCTGTTAAACATACTAGAAGAATCACAGAATATATATAGACATACTTTTGGGCCTGGAAATCCCTGGAAACCTGTCAAACCTTGAACTCCATGTTCTCCTGCAACGAACGCATAGGATAATCATTATTGTATAATGACGGACCAGTCGGCAGAATAATTGCACAGCAAGTTTCTGAGATTTCACGTACAGGCTGTCCCTTTACACCATGTTCTCCACATGGACCTTGATCACCTTGTGTTCCTTTTAGACCCCTTTTGCCTTGAATTCCAGGTTCACCTGGTAGGCCTTGTTTACCCTGTGAACACAAAAGACAATGCTGACTTTATAATGTGTAAACACATTTAAAATAAAACCTTCCCAAAGCCCCATCTTTTAAAGTACAAGGCATTAGAAAATAAAAATCTACAAGATCATTCTCATGTAGAAAAATATTTAAATGTTAAATAATTTCTAAATAATATTTAATTACAATAGACACAAAGTGTCGTAGTGGGGAAAGAATATTTCAGAGGTTCTTTAAGATTAGCAAATTATCCTTCACTGCTGAGACAAAGATATAGCTTCAGCAATGGAAATAAATGAATCCTTTTCATTGCAAATTCAAACATGAGAGGTAGAGCTGTTTTCATTTCTTTCCAAATTTACAATCCACTAAAATAACTTTAGTTATCTTAGTATTCATCATATAAACATTAAAAAGAAGGCCAAATTTTACACAGTTTGGGTTAGAAGAACTAAACATTCCTTAGAAATGAAACTATAAGAATATATTTAAAAGCAATAAAGCTGATGGTGCCCATGACTTATGGGCTTTTGCAAAATAACCTTAGACAGAGAGCCAAGAACTAGCTTGGAGTCAATCCTTCATTGAGATGTTTCTACATAACTGTTGTTATATTTCTAAATAAGTGGGGTTTTTGTTTGGAATGCCCATTGACAATATGCAATGAATACATTTACCATCTAGACTATAAAAAATAATTTGCCTTTTTCTAATTTATAAATTCATTGATTAGTTTCAGATTTGGAAGAACATGCAGTATGTTTGAGGAAGTACATATCTGGAAGTAAATGAAATTTATGTTTTAAAGAAGTTTAATTACCAAGAGGGAGTAGATCCATAAATAAGTCAAAGATCATTTTTAAAACCTTACCCTGTTAGGGGTTAATGAGTGTTTTTTTGTTTGTTTGTTTCTTGTAAGTTACAAGCACAATTGTTACTCAGGAGATAGATATGTCAATAATCCACACTTTACTCTTTTGGCAGGGAGGGAATGGAATGGAGGGAGAGAGGAACACACCTAGTAGTACTCAGGGTACCTAGAGAACCATACAGTGCTAGAAACTGAACCCAGGCCTCCTCTGTGAAAATCACGTGCTTAGCCTGTTGAACTTTCTTTCATCTGTTATCTTTTTAAATTAAAAAATGGGGAAGGTGCTATCAAGCATTGCTGAGGATAGCTGGGACCATTGCTAGAGATAATTGGCCTGGCTTTTGGATAGTTCAATGCTCGGGTCTGGGGAGGAGCTTTGCTTGGGCCCAGAGATGCTGGGTCTACTAGGGCATCTATGGCCATGCTCAGGGGCCATATGGTGTTGGGATTGAATGTGGAGGTGTTGTATGTGCCAGACACACCCTCCAGTCTTTGAGTTATCTCTCTCGACCCATACTTTCCATTTTTTCCCTATGTGTTTTGGTAACAAAATGTTAATAGCTCTTAACCCTATCATGCTGTGATTAGTCAAAGAACTCAGAATAAGTAAAGATGATCAATGCAACTCATCTACTAGAACAAAACATTAAAACACCTTTGGGCCTTGAACTCCTGGGCTTCCTGGTAGACCTGTTGAACCCTTTGCTCCTCTAGGACCTGGAGAACCCATCAGTCCTGTTCTTCCCGGACTGCCTCTGATGCCCTAAATAACATGGAAAATAAATAAAAACTAGTTTAACTCATAGAACATCCATCCAGAGGTTCAATAAACTCAGCTTGGGTTAGAGTCTAGAAAGCCTTCTACTGATTTATTGCTGGGTTTTCCCCAAATAAAAGTGAAATGCTTACTGTTTTGGCTCTTCTGAAATCTCTATAGTTAATGAAATGACCTGAAATCTCTATAGTTAATAGAATGATGTTGGATATTGAAAATAAAAATAACAGAGCAATGTATGAAGTGTATATATAAAAGTGCTTTTGGATTGACACAGTAAAGAATGAAATATGTTTGTCATATTCTATTCTATCTGTATTATAATTTGGTGTATATGATTAATGCCTCCTAAAACATTTCTTTTAAAATAAAATACATTGCACTAGTACTATAATGTTTTATTAGTCTTAGGTGTGCATTATTGAAAATTAATATATATATATATATATATATATATACACACACACACTCTTTTTAGAAAGTTATATCTTCCTTTCCATCAACCCTTACTTCTGGTGTCTCCTTTTTCTCTGATTTCTAATGACCTCTAATTGATAAAAAAATATGATGTGTTATTCTGATATATGTCAACTAACTTATGGTAATGATCTCAATATTAACATATATAGAGTAAATAAAAAGCACACCTAAAACTAATATAATGTGACATGTCAGTAATATCTGAAGCAATATAAAATAAATATTCTATTTCTCAACAATATATGTTCCCAGAAAATTTACTACAAGTAAAGCTAAATGACCAAACAATATTTCCTTAAAACCAAACATGAAAACAGAGTCTGCAGACTATTATTTTCAGGCTAGATCCAGTCCATCATCTGTTTTTGTATAGTTTGAATTAAGAATAATCTTTACATCTTTATGTGTTAAAAATAAAAAGGTGAATATTTCTAGAAATGTGAAAAAACATAAAATTATAATTTAATTAAACACTAGCAGATAACTAAGAATTTTATTGCAACATAGCCATGTTCACTATGTTCATTAATCTGTGTGTGGATGCTTTGTGCTGTAGTTGCAGAGCTGTGGGAAATACTCTCTACTTTGCATTACTGCTTTCTGTTTTGCAAACTATAGCGATGTAGTTGCTATTTTGTAGAATTTCAAGTGGAACATATATTGCCTTACTGTGACATTTAATTTGTTTTATTATCAGTTCATAATGAATAGGCCAAAAATAGAAAAACTGGATTTTGTTCCTTGAGTGCACAGTGGAAGGTGAATTATTTTCTTATCAAATTCGATACTAAAGCCTAGTGTTTACTGATCACTGACATTGCAATTAGGCTGGGCTAAAAATATGCTAGATAAAACCCTTGATATATTACCAACTTGCAGGAATGTAATATTTAATTATAAAATATAAAAGAAAGTGCATTATCATCAAAGAATTTCTTCCAAAACAAATGAAAATGAACTCAAGTATGCTTCTGATTAGATTCATATGATAGTGTAGCAGGGAAAATCTCTTGTTGGATGGTGACTTAATAAAATCATGCAGCAAAAATAAATTTAAGACAGACTTTTGGCAGAACAGTCATTTTACATCTTGAGCATACTTAAACAGTAGTCAATTAAATAAAGTAGTCAATTAAAATCTTGGCAAATGCTTTTGAGTTGTTTTCCTGTCTCTATAAAGGAGTAGATTTTAGCAATAAATGAACCACTCAGTTGTTAATTTGAGGAGTCAATACAAAGTTATTCTTGTAGAATTAATTGCAAGTAAATATTAAATGAGTATAAATTGAATTGGAATCCATGAAAATGTGATCAAAATGATGACAATGGACTAGATTTTTTTTTGTTTGTAAATCTTGAAAAACGTTCTATCAGCCCTAAAGACAGTGGGTAAGGGCTGATTGAACAGTGAATAAGATGCCTGCCTTACATGCACCTGATGTGAGTCTGATGCCTAGCTCTCCATAGTGGCGATCCCCAGAGCACAGAGGCTAGGGCAAGGCCTAAACACAGCCAGGTGTAGCCCCAAAACAAAAACATGTAACGTCTTTAAAACTATGAATAACCATTCACCATCAGGGAGAGCTGAGGGAAATATTTCAATCTAGCATATATTAATGCACCAGCAGTGTAATAGTGAACTCCTTGACTTGTGAATTTAGCCCTCTTCATTTCTGTAAGGGTTTTGTCAAAAGAGAATAAGGATGAATGACACTTTATCATGAATAAAGTTTCAGTGAGATTTTCTGAAACAGCATTTGAAATGTTTTTGAATAGGAAGAACCTCTCAACCTCTACTACTGAGAGATGAATGGTTTTAGAAATTAAATTTTGATGTAGACTCTTTAATGTTAATTAATAAATTCAACTTAAAATTGCTTATATATCAATATATCAGACATATATTGAAGTAATCATTTTGATGACATCTAATATTTGAATCACAAGCAAAATTTAAAAAACTTTACACAGTTTTTGTTTGTTTGAGGTCACATTGGATGGTGTCAGGGCCTAAGTCTGACTCTGAACTCAGGGATCGCTCCTGGTGGTGCTTCAGTGACCATATGTGATGCTGCTACTTCAACCTGGGAAGACTGAATGCAAGACAAACACCGTACCCACTGTATTATGTCTCCGTCCTCCTCATTTCTTGTATTTAAAAAAAAATTAAATAGGTATATCTCCGTTTCCACCCAGATTCACAGTGGGTAGAATTCTGAACTCAAGTAGTTTCAACATCTTTTAATTTTTATTTATTTTTAATTTTCATGTATTCATCCATCCATCCATCCATCCATCCATCCATCCATCCATCCATCCATCCATCCATCCATCCATCCATCCATCCATCTACCTATCTACCTACCTACCTACCTACCTATCGATTGCTTTTTTTGGGGGGGTCACGCCTGGCGATGCTCAGGCATTACTCCTGGCTTTGCACTCAGGAATTATTCCTGACAGTGCTCGGGGACCATATGGGATGCCAGGGATCAAACCCTGGTCCACCGAGTGCAAGGCAAACGCCCCTACCTGCTGTGCTATCACTCTGGCCCTCAACATCTTTTAATCCTAGATGAAAGATAATTTTATTTCAAATCTTTTAGATTTCAAACCACATTTAACTACAGTTGAAGAGCTTTCTTTCTTTTAATTGTAAATGAATAATTTATAATATGCTAAAAGACAAAAATATAAAATCATCATTTTACAATATTTTCAGTCAATAAATATGCCCAATTTAAGTTATATAGTTGTGATTTGCAATATTTGGCAGAAGCGATACCTGGGGAAAACAATTTTCAAAGGCAATATATGTAAAACCCTGCACCTTGAGGTGTTTCAGGTGTGGCTGCGGTGCCGGGCTGCATCGTCAGGTGGCAGACAGGAGACAGGCTTGTTTACACCCAGGGCTCTGCCCTGTGGACCCTGGATGGTTGATGGTCTGACATAGAAAAAGACTGGGCCCCCTGGGATGAACCCAGAGCTATGGCAGAGCCTGGCAAGGTACCCGTGGTTTATTCGATATCCCCAAAATAGTAACAATAATGAACCTCATTCTGAATGAATGGTGACGCTATTGGCGCCTGTTCGAGCAAATTGATGAACAACAGGAAGACAAATGATACAAGTGATGTCATAGCATGAAGAGACTCACAAGAGGCTCGGGAGGCTGGAACTTGGCTCGCCCGGGCCCAGTTGAATATGGGACCCGCAGGAGGGTAGACGGGTTTTTGGGGAGTGGGCCCGTCATCTCTGGGGGTCCCGGAAGCAGCCGGATGAGACTCGCCCATCACACTAGCCACCATTTTCGCTGTCCAGATGCTGGGAAACTGCCTCACGACCAGATTAACAGAGCAAAACCAGTTTGAGCCAGGCGGCCACACGGTCCATTAAAGTAGTGGAGACAGTGATGTCTTTTAATGCACTGCATTCCACAAAGAGCAGGAAAGTATGGAGGGAGGGAGAGATAGAGAGGAGAGAAATGACATACAGAACCAGCCAAGTAGTTGAGGGTGTGGGAGGGGGAGGGAGGTGGGGACATTGGTGATGGGAGATGGGTTTGGGTGGAGGGATGGGTGTCGGAACACTGTAGAACAAAACTCTACATGAGCATCTTGCAATTGTATGTCTAAAAGTGGTCTAATAAAATTTGGGAAAAGAAAAAAATAAATTAAAAAATGGAAAAAAATGATACAAGTGATGTAAAATATTAAAAAATATTATTTAGGTCAAGCATTAACAGATTAAAAAATTACTCTTACAGAGAATTGCAATAAGTTTATTGTTTTTCCCAAAGGAAAAATGCTCGGGGGACCATGTGGGACCTGGCGGGGATCGATCTCGGCCAGCACAGGCCGACCGCATGCAAGGCAAATGCCTTACCCGCTGGGCTATCACTCCTGCCCATGAATCTCTTTTAATTGCTTTGTTGCAATGTTTATCCACTTTTTAAATGACATGCTTTTAAAATTTTCTCCTACACACACATTTGCAGTGATAACTCTTGTGAATACTTGTGTAAGTATCTTCAGATATGTATCTTAGAAGAAGGAGTAATAGGTTATAGAGAATGCGTCTTCAGATACATATCTTACGAGGAGTGCTAGATTACAGAGGCTACATCTCTTCTGGGATGTCATATACTGTTCAAGTGACTGCAGTGATTTAGTGATTTACACTCTTGCCAGCACTGCGGAGGAGTTCCTGCTCATTCACGTCCATCCAGACAGGGAACCAAATTATTTCATTTCATTCATTTTATTCATTTATTCAGTCTATTTAGTCTGTTATCTATCTATTTATTTATTTATTTGGCATACCTCTGCCTCAGGATTTCAATCTGTTAACGAGATGGCTGGTCTAAGAGGGTGCAGTCATTGCTTGGTATATCAACGACCCCCACTCCATGAGGGCCGCCATTTTCCACATGTGGACTTCCCTCTCGTCAGAACTCCACCCAGTAGAAGAGCCTATCATAGCCTGGCTTGCTCGGCTGCTTGCAGCCATGCGGTTCATCAGTAAATGCTGGATTTAGAGGTGACTACAAGAGTATGCCACCTGCACGGCAGAGCCTGGCAAGCTACCCGTGTTGTATTTGATATGCCAAATACCAGTAACAATTATAGACCTCATTCCCATGACCTGATGGAAAGGTTTGAGGCTCTTTATGTTCCTGGAGCAAGCAGATGCCCTTTACTCTACTAGCATGAGACAGGACATATGGAGATGTTACTGGTGCCCGCTTGAGCAAATCGATGATGAACGGGAAGACAGTGATACAGTGATTAGATTAATATCAGTGTTTTTATGTTAAGTTATGTTTTGAATTTTTAACATAAAATTTTAACTAACAACCTTGATTCATGCTGCCTCTTGCCTCACAAAATCTAAAATATTTTCTAATATTTATAGAAAAAAATTTGCCAACTCCTATTCTGGGTGATGATTACTACTGAGTTGAGTTCAGTGGTGCATAAGTTCTACCATACATTCATCATTTATTGAATGTTAAAACAACATTGCAATCTCTGTGGACTTATATACAAATATAGAAATGATTTTGGTTTCAAAACACTTAAAGTGAAAAATACCTAAGTGAAAAAAAAGACTTACTATAGTATATAAAGGCATGAATGTATAAAATCAGTGTAAGAATTTTGAGAGAGAGACAGAGAGAGATAGAGAGAGACTGTTTAGCAGGACAAGTGAGGTTAGAAGTGAGTAAGAAGCAAGAGAGGTGAATATCCTATATCAGAGGCAGATGACTTTCATTACATAACAAATTGCCCCAAATAATTTTAGGATATTCTAACATTCCACAATTCTAAAAAAAGTACCATTTCACCCTCATTTGACTTTTCATTTTAGGCAAATTTTAAGGCTTTTTAATTCTTCAACGGATTAAAAAAAAATCAAAACCCAGTATGTTTGGGGTGATACATGGATAATGAATATTTGGATATTGTTGAGCATTCAACAGATATGTTTTAGCTGTGAATAATAATTATAAAAATCTTATGACTAGTATTTAGTATTAACAATATACTAAAAGCTTTATTTTACTTGCATTAACTTACTCTATTTGGTTACTCTATTGCTAGGAGACATTTAACCCAGCACAAAGAATATGTTCCAAATCATTTATTACTAATGATGGTTTCTTAGAGAGAAATTTGAGGATAGTAGCAGAGTGTTCTGTACAAAACTCCAAACAATGTTTCATACAAATAGAGAACAAACATTTCTTATTATGAATACACAGATGGATGAGTAATTCTGCTTTCAAGAGAAACAGATGCTAATCCCTAGGCAATCTTTCCCTGTCTAAATGATTTGTCTGAAGGCAAACAGCAAAGAGTAAGCTATTATAAGCAAAATTTAAAAAAGTAAATAAAATAGCAATTATTTAAGAGATGCTACAGTGTAATCACTCAATGGTACATCAGAATTTTTAAAAAGTTAGGATCATATGGTGTCTCACAGTCAAAGACTCGATTAACTTTAGACATGAGTCATTTTATCTGCTAAAATTGGTTTGGATATGGAGGAAAAGTGTTGATTCAAACGGAACTGAAGCTGACAACTAAGACTCCATATTTTGTGGAAACAAGTATCCAGATTAGTAGTGACAAGGCGGATGAATACAGCAGCAAGAAGAAGTTTTTACTGAGTTTCTTTTTATGCAACATGAACTGTAAGAGTGGCAATTTGATTCTCTTATTTAATATGACTCAGTTGAAGAAAAAAAAAAGGGCATTGATTTCTACTCTCTCTTCACTTTGGAAGAAAGGAGTAACTTAAGAATAACTTTACCTTTATTCTGAAACTGAATGGAAAAAATCTGGAAAGGAAAATGAAGCTATCTGCACACATTCAGAAGAAAGGCAAAACTTCTGAACTGTAACTGGTTTGTATATGAATCGTGCCCTAAAAGAAGTCACTGTAATAACTTAGTCCCCTTAGTTTAGCTGTCTTATTATTTTTACGACAAAGACAAAAATACTAAAAAATAAGTAGAAAGGACATAGAATTTGTAGACACAGTCAATAATAAACACTAAATTTAAGAGGATTATTGAGAGAATACTATCTTTAAACCTTTGCTAAGTAAAATAAACATTTCAATGCTAATTTATATTAATTTTGTTAAGAAAATTTAATTATAGAATGATACATTTAAAATAACACTTAATTTTAAATCAGTTGATGCTTCTCTTTTACATACTACATTGAAAATTATTACTAAATATATTTCCTTTTCCTACTGCCAAGAACCCTCTGTGTTCATAGCCTAGGTTTATAAATGTATGCATATATATTATATATACTGTATAAAATAGGTAATTAAAATTAATATAGCTTTAACACAAATATAATAAGTATGAGTCTCTTATTTTTCTTGCATTAGATGGCAAAATAGAGACTGTGTTTTTTGTATGCCAGCAAACCAATTAGTTATAAAAAGTAACTTTGCTTCCTTTAGTTCAAGTAACTGAAAGCACTCCTTTTAAGAAGGAATTTCTTATTTTATTTGGTTTACTAAATATATGCATTCCAGGAAAGAACTGCCTCTTTAAAAATATGTGGGATAGTAATTATTAGGTGATTATATGCAAGGCAATGTTATAAATAAATAATGTGGCATTTATAACATTTTCCTACAGTGTCAATCACCAGTAAGGAGGCCAAATTCTAGAAATACAATTTATGAATGAGTTATATACTAGAGTTAGGAGATAAAATTAGTTTGAATTACCACACATATCAAAACTTATGGAACTCAGAGCAAGGTTGAAGTCAGAAGATAGCGAAGAAAGATTGTCTATTACTAGGTGCCATAATGCTGTCGTTCAGTCTAAATGACATCATATTATACTATACATTTTTCCACATTTAGTTAGAATGACTGGTATTTTATCAATACTCATCTGTTAGAACAATTGTTGGTTTATCAATCCTGCAAAAGTGCAGGACTGTGAAACACTACCACAGTACTGGACAAAGTGTATCTTATGAAATCTTTACCATTAATTAGATAGCTGGGCATGAAAGAAGGTATTTCATCAGGACTTTGCCTCATACATGTCTATGCTCAAATCACAATGAAATCGTAAATGTCCATGTTTTATCTAAAAGTAACAAATTTATTCACAAATTATCTATCTTATTTGACCTACTCATCATTCTGTGAAAGTACCAACTCTTGGCTGCAAATCATTTCATCTGTATATGTATGCAGTCCACTAAGTACTTCACAGACAATATTTTAGTAGATTCTCACTAAAACCATGTGAATTAGGCATTATTGTGCTCACTTTAGAGATAATACTTAAGACACTCAGTAACTCACATATTTTAAGTTTAAACCCAGATCTCTAAAGTTAAGATTATTATATATAAAAAAATTATTCCTCAAGTACTTATTGAACTTGTCTAATGGGGCTGACTCTGTGTAATGTGCTAAGGTAATAATCTGTTCTTAAGGAGTTTAAATCTTCTGAAAGACGAAAGACATAAAGACAGCTATAAGTAATTATCAACTATAAGACAGTTGCTCTGATGGAGCAGTGTACAGAATCTATACATGTGCAAAGTTGATGTGTTATTGGTGAGGGTAATTAAAATGTTTGGAGGAAATAACAGATTAATTAAATCCTGAAAGCTCAAGAAGTTGTTAGAACTTAAATTAGGGGAAAGAATTTTTTTTTTTTGCTTTTTTGGGTCACACCTGGCGACTCTCAGGGGTTACTCCTGACTCTACACTCAGGAGTTAGTCCTGGCAGTGCTTCGGGGACCATATGGGAAGCTGAGGATCGAACCCAGGTCAGCCATGTGCAAGGCAAATACCCTGCCCACTGTGCTAATGCTCTGGCCCCAGAAAGAACTTTCTAAGCATAGGGAATAAATTATATGTGTAAAGACTTAAAGGTAAAAACTATACAAAGAACTCTGGATGAGGTCAAGGCCATTAAGCATACTGGGAGGGGTAAAGCTTAGTGATTAAGATCATGTGCTCTGAATCTAGATGGCATTAAGAAGTCTGCCTTGATTAATAATTCTGGCTCTATTCTTTGTTGGTTGTGTGACCTTGGTCAAGTTACTTGGTCTCTGGGTCGTAGCTTCTTTGTTAATTGCTACACACTCAATTTTTTTATGTGGGGATTAAATAACTTCAAACATATTCAACACTTGGATTAGTACCCAACTCAGTAAGCATTCAATAATTGTTAGCTGTTACAGTAAGCAAAATGTATAGCAATTTTAAGGAGAAAGGTAGACTGGAAATGTAAGTTGAGGTCAGATCATGAAGGAACAGAATTCCATAAACAGTATGAACTATATTGGACTGAAAGTCACTTAATATTCAACTAGGAAAGTTATGTCCTGTGGCAAATCTTTCATTTATTGCTAATAAGCAGCTTAGCAGACCAAGTTTGTCTGCTCTGGAAGAGTTCCTAATGAGAAGATCATGGGCCAAACAAGCAGCAAGGGAGAGAAGAGGGAGAAATTAGCAATCAGGATAAGCCAGAACAGGATAATTAACCTCCTCATAATCAAGAGTAGACAAGACTTGCTGATTGCGGAACTGGCCAAAGCAGGTATGTTTCTCTGTCCAAAATACTGTGAAGAAAGAGAAACAACTTCTTAGAACAGAAGTTTCTTTACTGTGACTAGTTTATAGATTAGAAAACACACAGGGTGGCAGCGCTGCTATATTCGAATGTAGGCTTCCATGGTGGTCTTGCTATTCTGTGCCTGGATTAAGAGAAGTCTGATGAAATATGTTTTTCCTTCTTGTACTGGACAGAATCCACAAGTGAAAAACTCAAGACTTTCTATGTTCTTTTAAGACAAGCATCTTATTTTAGACAACACTCAAGCCTGTGTTCACCTGAGAAACTGCAAAGTCAAGATTGATTTGTTCTAAGCCAAGTTGCTAGTTTTGTTTCTTTCCCTTTCCCAAACTAGTTTTAATAGTAACAGAAATAAAAAAAGTTAAAAGACTGGTAAGCTTTCATTTTGATGACAAATGGATTTATGATCTCTGCAGGAAAAAGTTGTTTTTCTTTTTCAAAAATGATTGAGGCTCTGTTCTTGTCCAACTCAATGAGAACGGTATGGTAGACTCATTTACTACAGATGTGCTAAGTTGACTAGTCTCAAAATACTCATTTAACTGAAAGAATTTCACAAAGACAGCTGTGAGCCTTCCTAATACTGTCCTTAGGTTATAGTCACATGACCGTGCATAAATATTGAAACTACAGAGTGAATATGCCAGGAATTCTTCAACTCCTTTGCCACATCAAAAAAAGAAAGAACATTGTTTAGGAAAACCAGGAAGTTGCATAATACTAGAAGTCCCAGAATAAATATTTTTTTGCAGTGGAAAAATCCAGCAGTCTTTAAAGGTAAGCCAAGAAACACCATGTCAATTAAAGAAAGAGAGGGGAACAGAGAAAGACGGGGAAGTGTCCTGACTGCAGTACTATCTCTTCAGCCCCTTTATCATAATTTTTAATGATCCTTTCATGCTAGTCACATATGAAGGGTCACAGTCAGTTTTAAAAAAAAATTGAACCCCAATGAAAACTGGAGCAACTTATGAACTGGATTGAGAATGTATAGGGTTTCATTGTCTGATCAAGTCAGCTCTACATTTTCCTTTCCCTTGGTTACATCTCCAGCCTTTTAATCCCTCAAAGTCATTTTTTTTTAGTATTTAAATGTTTAGGATTTTCATTAAAAATAGTTTTCTGCTTTATTAAGAATAATTAATATGTTTATTAAGAAACAGTAATATGTTTCTTCTCTAGTTATTTCCATATTTTCACTCTAGTCAACTTTATTTAAATAAATATATATCTTAATTTAAGATATAAATATTTTAATTTAAATTAAGATATAAATATCTTAACTTAAATTAAGATATAAATATCTAATTTTTCTCCTCTTTTTTTCTTTTTGGGTCACAACCAGTGACAGTCAGGGGTTACTCCCTCAGGAATTACTTGGCAGTGCTTGGGGGGACCATATGGGATGCCGGGTTTCGAGCCCAGGTTGGCCACATGCAAGGCAAATGCCCTCTCGACTGTGCTATCACTCCGGCTCCAATCTTAATTTTCTCAATGTTCATTTTCTCAAGTCCTATAATCTTATTTCTGTCTCTATTAAGAACATAGAAATGTTATTTGATAAATAATGACCTCCATAAACTACAATGATCATGATTTCATGTATTAGCGTCTTACTGTCAAATACTAGTATTATAAATAAACACTGGATAATTTAATGTCAATATGACTGAAAAGATACTGATTAATAGAAAACTATTGCCCTATTAAAAATGCCATTTTTGACAATATGGATGGAACTTGAAGTTCTTATGCTAGGTGAATAAATTGGAAAGCTAAAGATAATTACTGGTTTTCAGATGCAAAAAGTAAATAATTATATCTCAAAATAAAGTCTATATTTTTAAAAAACATCTCATGTAATTGCAGGAAGCCTGGCTTGGAAAATATGTAGAATTAAAGGGAATTTATGAAGGTAGAATCCGGACATTAAGATGAACACTGTTATAGATCTTGACACTGATACCAGTCGCCCCTAAAGGCTGATATTACTGTCACAACCAACAGAAAAGAATCTCTGTTATCTACACTTAGTATAGCATCAACTCCCCTAGGAAGGTGGAGGGAGGAATATCAGAAACACTATGTGTAGAACATGGGCCTTCCTTCATCTTGGTTTCCAGGAGAAAATGGAAGATGAGAGTCTGGAATAATTTACTTTGTATAAGTTGATTAAGACTAAAAAAAGTGCATAAAATTATCACTGTATCACTGTCTTCCTGTTTATCATCGATTTGCTCGGCGGGCACCAGTAACATCTCCATATGACCTGTCTCATGCAAGTAGAGCCCAAGGGCACCTGCTTGCTCCAGGAACATAAAGAGCCTCAAACCATTCCATCAGGTCATAGGAAGGAGGTCTGTAATTGTTACTGGTATCTGGCATATCAAATATGACACGGGTAGCTTGCCAGGCTCTGCTGTGCTGGTAGCATAAAATTATCTATACATAAAAATGGAGTTAAGATGCAAGAATCCAAAAAAATTATAAAATAAATGTATACACAGCATCTTTGAAGTAACACACACTATTTATCTTTTTTAAAGAAAGCTGAAGATTTTCTTATTAAAATATCCTTTCTTAACCTCCAAAGACATTATTCAATTTTCCTCCCATATATTATGAATTATCTGTTATGTGTCATAATGCCACTTGTCTTTGCACTGCGCTTTTCTAACTTTACATGACTTCCAATGATAAAATTCCCTCATGGCTTGACTTTGGACTTCTTTTCGTTATTAAATGCTGTTTTTGCATTTCTTTATTTGGTCTCCAAATACAATTATTAACCCTTCTCTATTTTCTGATTTGTCCTAACAAACTAATATTCCTGGGGAGCATCACCTGGGTTCTTTTATCCTCTTTCTTCTGTTTAGAATTGGTCACTGTGATATCCCCCTGGGGAGACTGAAAGAAGGTAGGAGAGAGCACTAATATAATAACCTCATTTCCTTCCAGATTTGACATTTTGTCATTGGCAGTGTTGCTTTCAGTCTCAGTTCTTATGAAGTGCACCTTTCGAACAGTATAAGCTTTCAACTTGATTACAATCGCACATGTTTTTCTTTCAACCTTTCCTGACTAAGGAGGGCAACAGTTTCTACTGTTTAATAGTTTCTAAGTTTCCCTAGTTTCCTCAGCACCTCTTACTAGCTATGTTGTGAAGACATTGTATTTCTGTACTTTCTTCATAATTTTACTTGAGTATTAGATGTACTTCTGTTGGACTTAGACCAATAAACTTTTCTATGATGATGGCAAACTTTTATTTGACTCTCTTTGGGCCTCTAGCCTAGACTATCAAATTGCCTATATAGCAGCTCCATCTGAATATAATATAAGTTTGTCTATAATTTAGTCCTTAAGCATTCATTTTATTTTAATGATGGGCACCAGTGGTAATACATAAAGTTACAAACGTCCACAAGCTAGAAACGTTTTAGTTATCTTTGATGTCTGATCTCCTCCACCACCCTAGTCAAGTATCAAGTACAGTTAAAGCTATCTCCGAAATGTTACCTCAACAATGAACTTTCTTTCATTTCTACTTTGCCAGTCTACTTCAAACAATAAACATATACAGCCTGGAACACTGTAATAAATAGCCTTTTTATTGGCCTCCCAATTAGACTCTTGACTTTTTCTAATATATTTTCAATATGAAATCAAAGGGAACCATTTATATAAAATTGGTTATTATCCTCTTAAGATTAAACTACAAAGTGGCCTTAAGTCTTTAGAAAAGGCTCAACATTCTACATAGCAATAAGAAAAGATGAAATTCTTCCATTTACAATGTGGATGGATCTGGGGGTGGGTGGGTTTCAGGTTAAATTGGAAGTTTGTGAGAGTCAAATATTGGATGATTTCACTCATTTTTCTATATACAGAGATAAAACAAGGGAACACAAAGTACTGAACAATGCTAAACTTTTGTCTTTTTTATAACAAAACTAAGATTCTCAAGCAGTAGAAAGGTGTGGGGGGGTTTGGGGTGTGAGGTTGAAGAGGTGGACTGGAGGTGGCGCAGGACGGTGGTGGAGGGTCCTGGGCATGTATGGCAGTGGGTACAATGGCTTTGTATATAACCCTAAGGTTAACACTATTATAAACATGTTACCAAAACTGTAATAAAACTATATATAAGAAAGACAAAAGGAGTGTTTAACATTATTCGAATATATTTTTGAGGTTACATTGATTTACGAGTATTGGGTTTTTATGTTTCAGAGGTACCACACCACGCACACTACAAAATATCAATATTTTTTTCACATTTGATATTTAGGCCAGACCTAGAAGTGCTCAAGTAGCTACTCTGAGTTCATTGCTCTGGGGTCTCTCCCAGTGATTAAGGGTGAATATCCAAGGTCATAATAGAACCCTTTGCTGCTGCATGAAAACAATGTGCTCAGTTCTTTCCTAATATATCCTTCAAAATCCACTATAATGTGATCATCATATTCCTGAACAGCATCAAACCGTCTCACTCTACACCCTTGATAACAGAACTTTAGTCACAACTGACCTAGTTTTAGTTTTTTTAAATTCACTGTTATTCTTTGATTTTTATATGCTGCTGCCTCTGTCTAGAACAATTCTTTCCTGGTTTGTTTTTTGTCATTCCTAACTTATTGATTCTTACTTATCAATCAACCACCATTTTTCTTAATCCTCCACATAAAACCACATTAAGTAAAATATAATTGACAAAATAAATAGTAAAATATATATTTTAGGATATGTGTCAGGATACTCAACTCTATTCCATAGGTCCACAGGTCTGTTTTTATTCCAGTACCATGCTGTTTTAATTACTACCACTTAGGAGTACAGTTTGAGGTTGGGAAAGGTGATGCCTCCCATCTTCTTTTCAAAAGGATTGCTTTTTTTTGAAATCTTAGGGTTCACTATAACTGGACAGAAATGAAGAGACTCATTCTGGGAAAAGGGTGTCAAAGGCAGAATAAAAAATACCAAGTGATCTTACTCACATATGGAGTACTAAGCCCACATTTGGGCATTATGGTTTGCAATACAGCAATTGAGGTATTTTATTTTTCCCATTCTTCTGATTTTGTGAGCCATACCTAGGAGCACTCAGGGCTTATTCAAGGCTCTGCACCTTGGGGTCATTCCTGACGAGGCTTGGGGGATTGAACCTGGGTTGTCCATGTGCAAGGCAAGCACCCTACCTGCTATATTTTGCTCTGAACCAATTCTAAAGAGATAAAGAACCTACCATTTAGGCAGGCTATGGGAGGGGGAAGGAAATTTGGGACATTGGTGGTGGGAAATGGGCACTGGTGGAGGGCGGGGTGCTGGAACACTATGTGACGAAACCTCTAAACATGAACAATGTTGTAATTTTATATCTCACGGTGTGTACTAAAATATTTAATAAGCTGAAAAAAAGAAAGAAAAAAGAATAGAAACATTCTAGGTTTAATGAACATAAATTTAACTTAAGTGCCTGTCCTTGGGATTCATGACCTCTTACTCAATACCTTGCCAACATCAGTTTCTGAATCAGAATTCCTTTATGGAAGACGAAGAGGAACACTCCAATGTGGTTAAAGGTACAGATTCTCAAGCCCTCTTCAGAGGTACCTGTGGTCATTTACTAGGTGATGAAAGACTAGGAAAGTGAAATGCTAAGGTTTCCTGGAGGCTGTGAGATACTGGACATGGAGTTTTAATACCCTGTGAAAATCTAAAATATGACCGTGACTCTGGCTAGAGAGGTAAGTTTATGAAAGTTTGATGAAAAAAGGAGTCTTAGTCTAAGTATTTTCAAAATCCAGTGGGACAATGGGCAAGTTTTTTCCTAATCTCACATGATAGTGACATTCTAAAACTCAAAAAGATGACAATGGAAGAAATGGAAGAGACAAGGAGCAGAGACCGCAACTATCCTTTTCTGCTCCCTCTCCCACATTTCTTCAGAAAATGATGCATCTCAACTATGTTCCTAAGGAAAATTACATTTCCCATTGCCATAACTAGATAAAATATGGAAGGACAGAGACCCTACCATATATCCTATCTCTTTTGATTGTATCTGGACAACAAAAAAGTCTTGGAAATAATTCTCAAGGTTCAAAATAGCAAACTTAATTGTGTGCTGATGGCAATCACACACAATTAAAATTTAGATTTCAAATATAGAGGGTATGTAGCAAACAACAGAGACCTGACAATAAAAGTTCCTTCACACATTCTATTGGTTAAGATAATATTAGCAAGAGTTTGCTGGGCCAGCTATATCCTTTAACTCTTCAGTCTGTGCCAACCCAGTTTTTCTTTGTGTTATAAAATAGAACAGAGGAATATCTTAATAGACCTGACATAACTGAACTGAGGACATTATGTTAGCTGGACCCGAAGAATAGATAGAACATCCTTGTAAAGATGTGCCACAGGATAGCACTGAAAAATTTAGAGACTGCAAGAAGGAGACTTTAATGGCAGTGGCTAGGGGCATTACCAGGATAACTTCTTTAAAGTGGGGACAATGTGTTTCATGTTATGCTGCTAACCACAATTAAAGGGGCACAGTGTTAGGTGAACTGCTGTCTTTTTTTTTTTTTGCTTTTTTTTGGGTCACAGTCAGCGATGCGCAGGGGTTACTCCTGGCTATTTGCTCAGGAATTACTCCTGGAGGAACTCGGGGGGACCATATGAGATGCCTGGGGTTTGAACCTGGGTCGGCCACATGCAAGGCAAACGCCTAGCTGCTGTGCTATGGCTCCAGCCCCTGCTGTCTTTTCTTTGGGGGAGGTAGTGTCAATACCTGCTGGTGCTTAGGGATTACTCCTGGCTCTGTACTCAAGAACCTTTCCTGACAGGTCTCAGGGGACCATATTGGGCAGCAGGGATTGAAGCTGGTCAGCTATGTGCAAGAAGAGTGCCCTCCCCATTTTACTGTCTTGTCAGCCCCAAAGTCTGCATTTTGAAGTCAATTTATCTCATGTCAGATCATTATTTCAATCCATCTACCATACAAGTATTTTTATATCTTTAAAAGAATAAAGGTAGTTTATAAAGTTGCAATATTTTTAAAGGTAATGGTTACAAATATATACCTAAGTAGTAAATTTTACCATTGTAAAATATTTTTCGATGAACAGTTCATAGGCATTAAATAAATTCCATTCTGATGCAATCACTACCATCTATCTCTAAACTTTTAACCTTGATAGTATGGAATAAAAAGCAAAATAAACTTTGCAAATAACAAAAATATGCCTTTTGAAACTTTAATCAATCAATAAGTGAAGACAAAATAATTAAGACCAAAACATGCATAAAGATAAGAGAAAATTCTAATCTTGTCTAACCACTAGATTGACACAGATAAAACATTCACACATTTTTTTTTTTGCTTTTTTTGGGCCATATCCAGTGATGCTCAGGGGTTACTCCTGGCTCTGCACTCAGGAATTACTCCTAGCGGTACATGCAGGACCATAAGGGATGCCTAAAATCAAACCTGGGTTGGCCTCATGCAAGGTTAACACCTTACCCACTGGACTATCGCTCCGGCCCCTCACACAGTTTTTTTACTAAGTGCTACATCTGTAAAAATGAAAGAGAAAGATAGATAGATAGATAGATAGATAGATAGATAGATAGATAGATAGATAGATAGATAGATAGATAGATAGATAGATTTATTTTTGGAAGAAGGCATTGTGATTACTGCCAAGACTCATATGTTCCAAAAGTGCTTAAGCTATCTGATGAACTGAAAAATCATCCAGGTTTTTGTAGTTATAAAATCCTTATTTTTCTATTTAAAAACTTTTATATTTGTCAAAAAAAGGATAAATGATTCCTATGTTGGTTATCAGATCATATGCCATATACTTAGAATATTCTCATTGAGCTCCCTGGAAATCATAAATAGAATTTTGTAATAACAATTAAAAATATTATTGACTAAACCTGCCCAATGTTAAAGATAAGAAAAGTAGCTAAAATTTTGAAGCTAGAAGAGAGGCACATAAACATAAAAAATAAAGACCAAAGAGATAATTAATGTACTCACAGTAAGACCTTGTTTTCCCAACAGCCCAACTTTTCCAGGATTTCCTGCAGTTCCATCAGCGCCATGAAATCCTTGCAGGCCTTGGCCCAGGTAGACCTGGAAGTCCCTTAATTGAAAATAACTTAGCATATAGGTTCTATACAGATATTTGAATGATAAATGCCTTTATAAATATGGTACAAGAGAGATATTTGTTATATACAACTTTATTATTATATACATTTTTAAAAACTGTCATGAGATAAAATTTCCTGTCTTCTGGATTCATTAATGGTTTTAGCATTTAGTTTCAACAGAACAGTCCCTGTTTTTAGAAGCTCCCTAAACAAAAATGATGAAGCTAACAAGCAATTTACTTTGTGAAATATCTCTGATATTTTTTATTTTCTATACCATGTTTTATGCAGATGTGGAAGGGGAAATCAGCTAGATGTTCCTGTGAGCTTAGACACAGCAGACCACCATGAGAAAAAGCTCTGTATTATTTTCTCCCATACAGATTATGATTCCTTTTCTTTGCCACTTTTTTCTTTTCTTTTTTTTTTGTGTGTAACATCTGGAATGGCTAAGGGGTTACTCCTGGCTCTGCACTCAGGGATCACTCCTGGTGGTACATGGGGGACCATATGGGATGCCAGGGATTGAGCCCTGGTTGGCCTTGTGCAAGGAAAGTGCCCTACTCACTGTATTATCTTTCTGGTGCAGTCTTTACACTTTAAATTAGAAAATTATATGGCTAAATAAAGTATGAACATTTTATTTCTACTGCTGGGTAACTTGATTTTATCTATAGGCTAAAATATCCAATATCCAAATATAATTATAATTTGTATTGATTTTCTTTACTTTTGAACCAATATGGGCTACCAAAAGCAGGCATCCATCCCTTGGCTATGGAAGGCCAACAGGAAATCTTTGCTCATAAACCAGTCAACACATACTGGTGTGGCCAGAAAAGGAAACTGATGGTTAAGGTAAAATTAATCTTTGTTCTGTGATGAAATGATTTTAACTATTTTTTCTAAAATTTTCAATTCCATTTGCCAGGAAAAGAAGAAATCAAATCTTTCAGTTAAAATTCAGCTCAAGTCAAAGAGCTTTGACCTTTGTCCCCATTCACTGTGTTATGATTCCAAGTTCTTTTATTTTTTTGAGATTCACCATCTGAGGGTTGTTTGAATTCATGACAGGGCTCTATGACATGGAAAATGTGAAGACTTCTAATTTCAAGGACTTACATTTGAACATCAAGATTTGCTTGAGCAAATTGTCTTATTTTGTTTCCTCTACCTTCCAGCATGAACTTAAAACATTTTTTGAAGAAAATGTGATTTATTCACTACTTGTCATAATTGTCTCCCAAATTTTCTGCTTCCTAAAGGGGCCAATTTTATTTAGAAAAAATAAGAAAGAAGGAAAAGCCCATTACTTACAGGAATCCCAGGTTTTCCAGAAGGACCAGGAGCTCCTTTTTTCCCCAAAGGACCCTATTAAATGTAAAGCACTACTGTCAATTGACTGAATTAAATAAACTGAAGATCCAGGAAAGAGCCCTGCAAGCTGCATGTTATAGTCAGGGATAAGAATTAACCAGAAGAAGGACTTGGAATTGCTATGTAAATTTCTTCGTAGTGACTATCTTCATTTGGAAACAAGAGAGTTTGACAGACCAATTAACTTCCATCTATTTCTAAATTCCATAATTCAGAATTAATTAATTCTGAATTTATTAATTCAGTCCGAAATAATTAAATCAATTGTCTTAAAAATGTCTCTACTTAAAAGAAGGGGGAAGTGCCTGCAATAGAGGCAGGCTAGGGGGGGGAGGGAAGTGGGGACATTGGTGGTGGTAAATGGGCACTGGTGGAGGGATGGGTGCTGGAACACTGTATGACTGAAACCCAACCATGAAATAGTTTTGTAGTTGTATGTCTTATGATGGTATAATAAAATTAAAATAAAGAAAAATTAAAAATAATATTATCCTATAAATAAGAAAAAAATCAAAACCAAAAATGCTCTTCTTTTGGGCAGAATTTTTGTCTCTCTTTGAAAATGACTTAGAAACTCCTAAGGCATAGCAATGAAGCAAAGAAAAAGTTACCAGAAGAAACTTTAAATAATGAAGTAGACCACAGATATGCCAATATACACAGGATAAGATGACTGTCCCTGTGTTTAAAAAAGAAAAAAGGGGAAAATGGCTTAAGTACTTAATTTAGCTTTGAATTACTAATTTAGGGATTTGGTTATATGCTGGAAATAAGAAATCAAAGTTCCAGTTAACAAGAATTGGTGCGAATGCTTTAAATACTCCTATCTGGAAACACAGAGAAGATATTTTTAAATCAAAGAAAAGATACTTGTTTTCCACCAAACCCCTTGTTTTGTCCATGTGAGATGTTTGAAATCATAATTGATTCAACAGTAACTGGTCTGCCAGGGTAGTTAGGAACTTTGCCCTTGCAAATTGCGCCATTATTCTGATGATATCCTAAAATTATTTTTAAACAAAAATGTGGAAAAGTATGACCTAGGTCATGAATAAGAAAAGGAAATGTACTGTCAATACTAGTCATATTTTTCAGAAGCTATCACAAGCTGTCACAAACAAGGTAATTCCATCAAAATGAATGGCAAGTCATTCAGTTTTAAAGATAAATTATGCAAAAGGTTCATTTGACACAATAAAATAGAAATTTCATAATATATACATCTTCTGAACATAAAGCTTTTCTCTCCTTTTGGGTCCCAGCTGTGTTCAGGGATCAATAACTCTTGGCTCAAGGGAACCAGCTATGCATGGTGCTGTGAATTGAACAATCTTGGCGTCCATCCAGGGAAGTACCTTATATGCTGTACTATATAAACTTCTGAATATAAACTTTCATTTTATTTATTTATTTATTTACTTGCAATTTTTTGGGGGGACATGCCAGACTGTGCTCAGGGCTTACTCTTAGCTTTGTACCCAGGGATCACTCCTGGTGGTTCTTGGGAGACCAACCGTATATGGTGCCAGGGATTGAACCTGGGTTGGCTGAATGGAAAACAAATGCTTTTCCCACTGTATTGCTACTGTAGCTTAACATAAAGTTTAAAAGAAACAGTCAGGAAAAGGGGATTTTATAAAATTTGATACTGAGGAGTGTAAAAACCAAGACTTCTATCTTTAACTTTGAAACTGTTTTACTAATCTACAAATGACACTACTCTTGCCAATGTACCACAAGTGTGTGAGGAACACAGGTTAGGTAAGATGGAGAAGGGACCAGTGTGCCTGTTGGAAATGGTAACACCAGAATAGAACTGAGCATTGAGTGTAGGAAAAGGGATATACATGACAACTTTAAATGTATGCATTGCAAGCCACAATGTGCAAAAGAAAGAAGAGAGAGAGCGAGAGAGAGCAAGTGAGCAAGAGAGAGAGAGCAAAGAGAGAGGGAGAGAGAGAGAGAAAAGAGAAAGGGTCTGCCATGGAGGCAGGCTGGGGTGGAGAGGAAATCTGGGGACATTGGCGTTGGGAAGGGTGCACTGGTGGAGGGATGGGTGTTGGAACATGATGACTGAAACCAAATCATGAACAGCTTTGTAATTATATATCTCATGGTGATATAAAAATCTAAAAGTAAAATAAATAAAAATGTCGTTGCTATGGAATATCTTCTAGTTAAAGATCTTTAAAAGGTGGTAAACAAATTTCTTTAAACCTAAACAAATACAGGTTCGTGCAGTTAAGAATTATACTCTCTTGGCATGTTTCTCCCCATGAAATTTCAATTTAATCTGAAATTTTGAGGGGAGGAAAATAGATTTTGTCTTAAATGTTAGTTGAAATCCATTATAAGGTTGTTTACCATATTTTTATTACAAAAGTCTTTTTTAAAAAGATGGTAGAGTTTGTTGTCGGTTTTGACTTTCTCCCTCTTAACAAACTTTTCAATTGAGTTGCCAGTGAGTCCAGTGAATAAACTAGTTGGCTAAGTAAAATAAGTCTTATTTTAAGTCTTTTTATATAATAATGGCAAGCAAAATTTCTAGTGCTAGTTTGGTTCCCAACTAGTTCTGTGATCTTAGGAAAGTTTATAGTCTCTCTGGGATTCAAATTTTTTCATCTGTAAAATTAGAAGTCTGTTCATATGACTTTAAATGACCAATTCCAAATAAAAAAATAAACTTAAAGTCTTGCAAAAACAGTAATTGGACAGGATCCACACGGCCACTGAAGACCGAATTTGTCCCTAGTGAGAAGCACACAGTAAGTAGTTATCCTTATTAAGTGTCAAAACTTTGAACAGCTTTGCTGCTTTACTTCCTCTCCTGAAAATGTATAAGAATTATCTGGGTTTGGGAAAACAGGCTTGAGGTCTGTAGTTTGGAAGACTTGAAAACCTCTCTCTGAAAGAAGCCACCTTGTTACATTCTTTTGTCTTTGACTGGGCCAGAACCTCAGAACTGACCTTACCCTAAGGTGTGTGTGAGGGTGGGTGGGTACTTGAGGGGTTCTTGGTACATTGGTGGAGGGAAGAAGGCAGTGGGTGTGGACTTGGAATGATGTATGATGTCTGAAGCGATCGTGAACTGTACTGTAGATCAGAAACGTCAATAAAAACGAGGAAAAAAAAATAAAGGCACAGTGTGTGAGAGAGGAAAACTCCCACAGACCCTTACAGAGAAACACCACTTGAATGCTCAATGGATAAAAACTTGTTAAAGTTATGAGTATATCTAAATGCAAAAGCTAAAACAAACAAAACAAACATAGAATGCCTAATTTGGCAGTCTCTCTATGGCCACATACGTGTGGCATACTGAGACAGGTCATAGTTGACCTATATCCGATCAGGTCTTGGAGGTGTTAAACTAATATGGGAAAATTGGTATCTCTATGCAAGCGCACAGTCTTATTATCTCCAGGGTGCATGCTGGAACACCTCAGTTAAGTGCGTAACTCCAAGATAGACTCTAACACCACAGGAAATACCCAGAGGGCAGGATATGCTAAGTGGATGGAGGAACCAAAACCATAAAGCCAGGGAAAGGATCTGATTAAAGGCAAACTCCTAATCTTTCTTGGGGCTCCGTTTTGTAGATTGCTTGCTCTGTACCCTGCACCGATAGAGTGCATTCTTGCTTGCAATAAAGACCACCACTTAATATTTTAAACAAAAAGCAGTGTTACTGATGAGGCCCACAGACTGTTGCTTGGACAGTATCTGCTAGTGAAGTGCATAAAAGACCACTCCAAAAAAGACACCTAAAGTCTCCTAAAAACTGTAATTTGACAGGATCCACACGGTCCCTGAAACCGAATTTGTCCCCAGTGGAAGCACACAGTAAGTAGTTATCCTTATTAAGTGTCAAAACTTTGAACAACTCTGCTGCTTTATTTCCTCTCAAAGTACATGCATTGTGTTTCCACTTTATGTTCCTCAGCTGTGCATGCTCACCTTTCTCTCTCCTGAAAAACTATTAGAATATTATAAGCTGTTACATCACCTGAGCTTTTGCTCCCAGCTTAAGTTGTTCTGATGACAAGCCCCTTATTTTTATTCAATTGTTTCTGGAATTTTGAGTTCAATACTATTTCAATATCTGAGAAACTTTGCAATGTAACTTTAGATGATATGCTAGCATTAATCAAAGTATAAAAGGGCTAGTGCATCTGCATTACAAAGAATTGAAACCAAAGTTCCCCAGTCCCAGTATCCTGGGAGAGTTGGATATATGGGACTGGAGATACAATCAAGTATATTTGATATCTAGTGGTGTAATTTTAACAAATACTAATTAGGAGGAGAATAACAGAGAAGGAAAGAAATCGAGGAGGGGGATTTAAGGAAGAGAAATAATGGGAGAGCAGGGACCACCATTTTATAAGGGATGAAGAAGGCTAAATTCCAACAAGGCAAAAGATTTTTTCATTCACTTGATGAAAATTACTGATTTGACTCACAGAAGTATACTTTCAAATCAACTGTCTCTGCCCATCAGACTATTTTTACTCATACCTAGTACTACTAAACAGGATTAACTGGCATGTTTTTACTTTGCAACGCTAGTTTTAAGACTTAGTGGTATTTCTGCTTAAAAGTCCAAGGAAGAGATATTTAGTTTGGAGCATTTAGTTACTGTTACATGAAACGTAAGTGGCAGGCATACAAGAATTCATCAATAATCATATTTTAGTACTGTTTCTGAGAAACATTTCGTTAGAGGTCATGCAGAAAAAAAACTGAATGATCATTTTGGTGATTCCTCAAGACAATAATAAATAATGATACATTTCAAATGGACTTAAACAATTTCAACTTACTTCAGATCCTCTTTCTCCTTTGAATCCTTGTTCACCTTGTTCCCCTGGCTCTCCCTTTAAGAGGAACCCAAACAGAAATCATATATAAAGCAGAGAAAAAAATACATTCAGGTTTTAAAATAAGAGAAGTACAAAGAATGCTTTCAAAACATACTGGGGTCCTTGTTGTCCAGTGGTACCTCTGGGTCCAGGTATACCCACATGACCCTGGGAATAAAAAGGATTACATCATTATAGCAAACAGAATTATAAGACTCTGAGCATTGACTAGAGCTGAGTATTGAATGTAAGCAAAGGGATATGCATGTTAACCCTATATGTATGTATGGTAAGCCACAATTTGTAAGAGAAGGGAGAGAGAGGGGAGAGAGAGAGAGAGAGAGAGAGAGAGAGAAAAAGAGGGGAAAGTGCCTGCTATAGAGGCAGGCTGGGGAACGGGGGAGAGAATCTGGGGACACTGGTGGTGGGAAACGTGCACTGGTGGAGGGATGGGTACTGCAACATTGTACGACTGAAACCCAATCATAAACAGTTTTGTAAATGTCTATTTCACGGTGTTATAATAATAAAATTTTAAAAAAGACTCTAAGCATAGGATAACATCACTCAAAATGATAGTAATATGCTTATAAGCTTAATTTAAATACCCAAGAGGTTACGATTCTCTCTTATAAATGGTAGAGAACATACTTGCCACCGACATTATGATTTAAAAAAAAGAACAGAACTGTTGTCAATTCTTTTTTATTTATGTTAATAGATTGGGTTAAGGGTGGCTCCCTATAAAGATGCTTATGTCCTAATGTATATATTCTGTGAATGCAATATTACTGGGGAAAAAAGTCTTTGGAAAACAAAAAAAAAGTCTTTGGAGATGTCATTAAGGATTTTGAAACAAAATTATTTTGGACTATCTATATGGGTCTAAATCCAAAGACATATGGCCTTGCAAGATACACAGACATAGACACACTGACATGAACAGCAAAGGAGAAAACTTATGTGAAGACACAGGTGAGAAAAGCAAGAAATGCTGTTGGAAGAGAAGAGGAAGAATTCTCAATTATAGTCCATAAAGGGAACATGGTTTTGCTAACATGATTTCAGAGTAGGTTTTCAGAATTGACTGAAATAAGTTTATGTTGTTCTAAATCAGTTAATTTGTAGTACTTTGCTATAGCAGGTTCAGGAAGCAAATACAATAAATAGTCAAAGGAATAATGAGTTGGGAAACAAGTTTCATTTCCCACCTATTCCCACTGTGAAAGTTTCCCATGATATCCACATTCACAAATTTAACTTAGAGTTGTTTGGATAGAAAATTTAAGGCCTGAGAACTAAGAGAAGTTGTGGTACTTAGTGCCAAGGCACATCAAGTGTCTCTGCTACACAGAAATCCCTCATTATCCTAGTTCTCCAAAGGAATGTGGACCTACCACATTTCCCTTTACAAGTTTATAGAAACAAGCAACAACTTCGCTGCACGTCATATAAGAGTTATGCACAGTGTATTCTGCATGAGATTTTAGTTTTATCTTCTTCCTAGTGTCTTAATTTCATAGCCCTTTCTTTCTACTCTGTATATAAAAGAAAAATGCCTATGATAGTTTTATCAAGTTCTACATAGACTAAAAATATTATCGCAGGTCAATTGAAGCTTTCTTTGTATTATCTGAGGCAAATGCTTAATATTTAACTTCCTGATAAAGGAAATAAACCCTGTTTAAGGGAGCAAAGAGTAGAAAGAGAGAGAAATCTTGTTTGAAAAGCCTTCCTTGTAATATATAGCTATGCCTAATGGTAAAGCCATTACAACACATGGCCCTAGCTAGCAAAACATGAATTGAGTCAGCAAATAATAGAATCAGGTCAATCATGAGGGAATTTTTAAAATTAATTTAATTTAGTAATTAATCAGTTAAATGTGATTACTTCAAATGTCTTGTTAAATAGGACTCAGAAGAGAAGAGATTAGTGCAAACAATGAAACAAGAGTTGATATATGAACAAACTACAGAACTCAGAACTATTATGCCTTTGCCACACTTGTCTGTAGTTTTATTAAGTTTACAGGATGAAAATAGGCAGATTAACTGTCTTCCTTGGTTTTGAATACAATTTTCACCAATATCAAACTTGCTTTCTCCCTAGAAAATTCATAATTTATCTGTTTTTCCTCATTCCAGTAAAAACCCAAAGGCCATTATTTCCCCTGCAGGCATAAAGTATTATTTTTTTTATAAATGCATGCAGGTGAGATCATGGGAAGTCATTAATTTTATCAGATACTAGTGGTGGGCTAAATGAATGGTTGAGGGGAGAATTTTATACATTCCCTTTATAAAACGCTTGAGAAGATTTTCTAAGGATAGAAACACTAAGCTAAGTTTTGGAGGACAAGTGTTTCAGGCAGTAACAAATAGGAAGATACTTTGATAGAGGAATAATGTAGGGAGTAAATGGAGATTCAACTATCAGAACATGTTGAGAAGAGATTTGAAAGGGCTATGAGGGCAGTTAGTCTCGTTAGTAAGTGATTAAAGTAATTTAGGCAAAATGATGAAAGTTAAACTAAAGTAGGAAAAAGAGAAAGTTGTCAGAAGTATTTAAGAGATCAAAAGAACTATTGAATTTGAAAGATGAGAAAATTACGGCAACATGCCATAAATTCTTGGATCATGACAAACTGAATCACCAGAGATTTGATCAGAAAAAGTATTATTCATAATGGCACAGAATAATTATTTATTAATCGATTATAATGATTGAGATATTAGATTTTTGTGGTACTGTTTCTTGATGAGTTAATGAGAAGAAATGATGGCAATATTAAAAATTCTCAATTCTTCACAGTGAAATGCAACCAAAGTTGCAGTATTCATTCTGTGTTCCCAATAGAGTAACTATTAGTTTACCAAAATTCTACTATTGTGAATGTAAAAATATTTTAAAAAACTTACTGATTTTTCAATCATGAAAAGGAATAAAGAAAACTGGTAAGAATCTACAACATGGAGAGACTTAGAAAATCTTAAATTCTATGAGCAAAGCATGGCACAAAACAATATGTTGCCTGATTCTGTTGTCGCATCTGGGAGAAATAAGGAATGCCTGCTTAACTGGGATACAGCCTCATTTAGGGGTGATAGAAGTGTTGTGGAACAAGACAGTATGTGATGGCTCCACAACATTGTGAAAATATTTAATGACTTTGAATTCTATACTTTTAAATGGTAAATTTTAAATGTACCACTTCGAATGTACTTAAGAAAACATGATGGACAAGTGTAGCCATTTCATGACTATAAAACATCTAAGCAATTAAATTAGTGTTTGTCTGGCGTAAGGGAATTTATTGTTTAGAATAGAATCAGCATTATCAAAATAACACTAAAATGAACTTTAAACCTAAGAACAAGGATGGGAAGTAAGAAAGAAAAATATTGGTCAAACTAGTTAATGAAATATCTATAACTGAAGAGTACATCAGGAATATCTGTGAATGAAGAAAAAAAAATTCTATTGAAGGATTTCTGAGAACTTCTGCATAATGGCCCAGGACTTCTGTAAGCCGGGTGAAGAGAGTGTTCTAAGTGAAGAGACTTATTCTTCTAATAAAGTTTTGAATTGTTTATGATAATTTAACCATGAAAGTCACAAAAAAAGACATTGCTCTCTCCAAGTATGTGTGGAGAGGTTGTGTATGGAATAAGTTAAAGAATCTTAAGACGTTTTCAAATATTCTGGAGTCTGTAGAATAAGGCCATGGTCCAAAGAATAGCTATTTAAGTAAATTACAATGGATATCTTGGATTAGGAAATACTTAATAGATACACATGCATAACATGAAAACAGAACATAAATTTCCTCCTAAAATAAAATTATTTGAAAATATAGAATAGTGGCCATCATAACCATTTCACAATATAGATCTTCCTTCAACTTTGAAAAATATTTAGAACTTCCTTCAGTATTCCACAAATATTTAATACTTCCTTCAACATTGCAAAGAGTATTAGGAGTAGAAGTTAATCTCTTAGATTTATGATTTAGAAAATCAGTATAATAAGTTGTTATTATACTGATTTTCTAAATCATAAATCTAAGAGATTAACTTTTTAGATTATGCCTATTTTATACCTTTTTTTCATACCTATTAGTTTTTTTTATTAAATCTGGTTAATTAAATATCTTTTTTTAGACAATATCATAAAATTTCATAGCACAGAGATTTTTAATTGATAACAATATTTCAATTCATTATTGAAATGAATTTTTCATACACATATCATGTAATTATGAACAGGGCTCAGAAAAGAGACATCATAAAGGAAAGAAAGCAATAATATTCAAATTGGGTAGTTAAATCACTTGAATATTAAAAAATATTTAACTAAATAAATTGCAACAAATGCTGGTGAAATATTGTTGAGTGACTTTGATGAACAATAAATATTCGAGCACTATAGAAAAGAAAAAGACTTGCTAATCAGAGTGGCTCAAGAGAAAAGGAAGATGAACTAGTACAAAGTAAACATTTATTTAAGTAAATATTATATCATGATGTCAGCATAGATAGAATTTTATGAATAAAGCAGTAAGGTAATAGCAAAGCATCCTTGGTACAAACAAGCTGAGAAAAATAATACTGAATGAAGTCTACACGTATTTCAAGATAATCTTAGTTAATGAAGTTTAGTTAAGATTATCGCTCTCCATTTGATAACTCAATTAAATCTTATAATATATCAAGAATTTTGCACACAAAATACAGCAGATACAATGCTGAAAAGATATACAAGATTCTTATTGTCAGACACCTTACATTTTGGTACTAGAAGGAGACTGCAAATGAAAAGTTAATGTATGTTGGTGGGAATGTCAACTGGTCCAGGCTATTTGGAAAATGAAATGAACATTCCTCAAAAACTGGAACTTGAGATCCCATTTTCCCCAGCAATACCACTTCTGAAAATATATCCTGGAAGCCCCAAAAACACACAACAGAAACATTATCTGTACTTCTATGTTTATTCACTAGTCACAATAACCAGAATCTGGAAGCAGCCTGAGTTGCCAAGAACAGACAACTTGATAAATAAACCAAGTATAACTACACAATGGAGTACTATGCAGCCATTAGGCAAAAATAAGTCATGAAATTTGCCTATAAATGGATGGACAATAAGAGAAATATGTTGAATGAAATGAGTCAGAGGGAGAGGAACAGGGACAGATATAGAATGATTATGTTCATTTGTGGGATATAAAAAATACATAGTATGAGGTTAATATCCAAAGCCAGGGAAAACAGGGGCCAGAAGAACTGGTGAATGGTGGCAAGCTTGCCACAGAGTATCTCGGCAGAGAAGGGCAGTTAGGATAGAGAAGGGACCAGTATGACAATGATAGTTGGGAATGATCATTTTGGACAGGTACTGATATTGAAAGTAGGTAAAGGGATAATATATATATGTGTGTATATATATATATATATACACATATATATATATATATATATATATATATATACCTTATAACCTTTCAGTATCTCTATTGCAAACCATAATGACAAAAGGAGTGGAAGGAAGGGAGAGAGTGAAAGAGAGAGAGAAGAGAGAGAGGCATAGAGGCCAGCTGTGGGAGGATGAAGGGATGAGGGGGAAGTGGAGACATTGGTGATGGAAAATGTACACTGGTGAAGGGTTAGATGATGGAACACTGTATAACTGAAACCCAATCATGAACAAATTTATAACTGTGTATCTCACTGTGATTCAATTAAAAGGCAAATGTATAAAAGATAGGTAAAATTAAAATAATATAAATAGCATTTTATAAATAATGAATAATATAGGTAGAGTGGACAATATGATATAAAGTCATGGTTATAAAGGCCAATTAAGATAAGTCTCTAAGGAAGTAACATTTCAGCAAGAAGTTATAAATGATTGGAAAAATCAATGGAAAAACATGGTGATTTAGAAAGAAGGAACATAAAGTATCAAAAGTGAGGCTTCGAGGATAAGAAACAATAGGTATTACAAACAGACCTCAAATGTGCTTATTACCTCATCTCAGTTACTCTTTGGAAACTGAGCAGGGACACAGAAAATCTATTTAATAGAGAAATAAAGTGTATAAATTTATAGTTGTTACCTTGTAACCTTCTTCTCCAGGCTCTCCTCTCTCTCCTTGATCTCCCATAGGACCCTGTGAAAAAAGTTTCACAGCCCCATCTACATACTGTAAATGCAGATGTCACAGAAAAAAATATGATGTTTTTCAAATATTATTCAAATATATTTGTCAAGCATATTTGCTTAATTCTACTGACTAGTCTCAAAGAATTGAATTTTAATATCAAGGATAATAAAATATATTAAGCATTAAATATTTTTAAAATTTTTAATGGTTCTAGAGAAAATACTGAAAAAATTAGGTCCAATGAAAATTTGTGAAAATTCAGATAAAAATTGTTGCATAAGATATTCAAATAGTTTTCACTTAATATTAAAGCAATTTAATCAATTTGCCTGCTCGAGCTAATCGATGAACAAAGGGAAGACAAGTAATACAAGTGATTAAAGCAATTTAAAAAAGCTTTATAAAGCAGGATCACTCAGCCACTTAATTCCATTAAGTATTTATATTAAAACATTTTAAACGTAGTAGTTATTTCACTTTACTTTGGTGCTGGGGGCGTGGTGGTGGGGGTGGGTATTGGGTCATACCCAGTGATGCTCAGAGCTTACTTACTCTGGATTTATGCTCAGGGATCACTCCTGGTGGACTTTTATCTTGTTTTAATTATTTTTATCTGAGGCATCATGGTTTACAATGTCGTTCATAATAGGGCTTCATACATAAATATTGCAGCATCACTGTCTAGGGTTTGCTTCCAATCCCCGCTCTTGGTAAGCTCAGTTACAACTGTGAGTGGGAGTTGGGAGAGATCAACGTGGTGCTGGAATTGAACCAGGTTCTTGCACAGGATTGAACCAGGTTCATGTTGTAATAAAATATGACAATTTAACAGAGACAATTATGCCAGTACTCAATCTAGAATAGTTACTTTTCAGAACTATACTTCCAATTGGTTTTTAAAATGTTCAATTACAAAATAATAGATCAGATGCATGTGCTGCCTGAGCCCATGCACTGCTTGAGCCTGTGTCGAGCATATGTGGTGCCTGAGCACATGTGTTGCCCGCATTTCCACTCTTGATATGTGTACTCTCTCTCTCTTACTTTCCCTCCTCCTACCATTTCTTATAACCTCCACAATAAAGTGTGTTTTACTTAAAAAAAAATAATAGGGGCCGTATCGATAGCCCAGCAGGTAGGGCGTTTGCCTTGCACGGCCGGCCAATGCCAGCCCAGGTTCGATCTCCAGCATCCCATATGGTCCACCGAGCACTGCCAGGAGTATTTCCTGAGTGCAGAGCCAGGAGAAACCCCTGAGCATCGCTGGGTGTGACCCAAAAAAGCAAAAAAAAAAGAATAATAGATCAGGTTCTCAACTGGAGACCATAAGGGCTCCCTGAAAAGCCTCAGGGGTAGTCCGGGGGTGGGGGGGAGGCAACAGGTAAAAATCACATAAAAGGGTCCACAGTATGAGTCCAAGGGGCCAATTTCAGGGTGAGGGCCAACAGAAGAGAAGCAGGATCAGAAGGGAGCCATGGGTGGAAAAGGTTGAAAATGTCAGTGATTGTTAAAGAATACTAGTAGTATCACTTCTCTCCCAGTTGTTCATCTATTTGCTCCAGCGGGCACCAGTAATGTCTCCATTGGCCCCTGTCACATGCTAATGTAGCCCAAGGGCATCTGCTAGCACCAGGAACACGAAGAACCTCAAACCATTCGCTCAGGTCATGTGAATAAGGTCTATTATACTGGTAGTAATAATTGATTATATTAGTTTTATAATCAGTTGACAAACATGTATAAACTATTATAATAAAGGGATGTTGGACCAAGTATACAGCCCAAGTGGCAGAGCACAACCCACTGTGCAAGAACTGGTTCAATCCCAGCACCACATTGATCTCTCCCAAACCCCCACTCACAGACATAGGCCTGGGTGGCTGAGTATCTGAGCACTGGAGTAGTAGCCCTCAAGACAATGAAAACATTTCCAAATAACAAAGGTGAAAAAGAATATAGAATATATTTAAAAATTTATAATAAATGTGAATTTAGTGATTAAAGAATATTTACTACTGTAAGATGTATGGTGTGTATATTTTCTTGATTATCTGTACAAGGTCTTATCACACATTTAGTGCTTAAACTTCAGATTCGCGGTATGAAGTTTTCATTATGCCAAGGGTGTGACTTGGATATAAATAGTTTTCATATTTATATTGTGTGGCTGCAAATAACACTCACATATAAAATTATATGGGTTGCCAAGCAGAGCTCAGGAGGCTGAGAGGCAGCACTAGCCATTCTCAGTTAATTGGGCCATTGGTTCAAAGCAAGGGCTTGAGAATGCAATGTTGTTTAGGTTAAACAGTGCCTGGGATACCTGGGATACCCGGTCAGTGCTGGGGGTCACCAGGGATGCAAGTAGTGATGCTTGGGGATCATGTATTGCCAGAAATCAACAAAGTCTAACCGCTGAATTAAAATCATGTCCCTTAAAATCATGCCATTAAACAAAATTAAAATATTTAAAATGGTGACATTGTTATTATGAATTGTTGTAGTACACTGTTGCCCAGAGCCTTTGCACCTTGTCTGGAGTTACCTCCTGCAAGCCACTTTGTAGATATAGGGGCAAGAAAACAGTTTGAATCTGTGACTTTATGTGGCAGTATATCTTATCATGTATTCTATGTTAGCTGGTATAAATATTTTCTCTCATGCTACCACAATCATCGTGGAACTAGAAGGATCTTACCAGTATATTTACCTGACTACATTGGATTTCTAAGTAATTAGACCAGAAATGCTGTTTGCCTCCAAGCAAACAAGCATGGCTCTCTAGTAAGTCTAAAGGCTAAGACAACTATGAAGTAAAGATGAGAATCTTGTGAAGGCTTAGAGAAATATATACCTGGCTGTAGAATATCCATTGGTACAGATACATACACTTTCCCCCACTCTACATAGGACCTGCAGGAACATTTCCAAAGCAGATCTTGGCTGGGGCAATACTAATATTTCAGTGGGGCTGGTGAGGTCCTGGGAGAATTTACCTGAGGGGAATTGACCCTAACTTCTTTCTTTTGATGTGGGCCAGTCTGGGCTGAAAAGTTATAAAAGCTGTAAGTCTGTTTTCTTCCATACCTTTTGCCTTTTCACCTTTTCTCTTCCTCCTCTTTGCCCTCGACCTCCTCTCTCTTTTCTCTTCCCTGTTGGGCCTTAGCACGTGGTAGTGGTCATCTTAGCCTAGGATTCTAAACAGACACGTGGCCTGGGCCCAGCTAGGAACCTAAAGTCTGGGGTTTTCTTGTTACTGGGTTGTATACTAGAACAAGTGTGTGAGAAAAGCCTTTTGAAACTTTGCTGGATTCTTGCATCTTTCTCTGTCCGCCAGCCGCCAATCCCCTGGGGCAGAAGGGGATCCCCTATACTCTGTTCCCGGATTTTGTTGGGGCACCCAGCATACCCCTACAATGAATCAACTATAATTACAGACTTCTATCTTGAAACAACACTATTCCATTATTTATGTCTTTCAATTTTTAGTTGAAAACTAGTTCAAAGGCTGCATGTTTGGGGCTATAATTTCACACCAAGATAATTTTAGAAAAGACCTACTGGTTCACCTCGAGGCCCAGGTGGTCCCAGGACTGTGTTATCTTCTCCTGGATAGCCCTAGAATAAATACGATTTATGCCAACATTAGATTCAAATATGAAGCCAATTAGTTTCTGTTATGAAGTATGCCATCTGATTCTTTTTTAAAATGGGGAATCTTAATAAACAAAGCACATGATTCTTTAAACACAACTAATATTCGCATATGGTTTCTCTTGAAAGTCTCAGCCTGCTTTAAAAAAGTGCATAAAATTGCTTCAGTGTCAGATTTCAATCCAGAGGAGTGAGTGTTGCTGCAGTTATTCTTTTTTCCTGAGCCGGAGGAAGGTGCGTATTTTCACTAAAACATACTTTGAAATTTATTTGTATTGGGGTTTTACTGATTTCCAAGAATGTAAATAGTTACATAGCATAGGGGTACAACATTACCATACATATCCGCCACCATTGTGGCAATAGCTTTAACACAATCTCCTGGACCCATTCAACCCTCTCCGGTCCCTGGCTACCTCTCAGTAATCTCAATTCCGTAGTAAAACTATGAAGGTTTATTTATATTTAGATACAGCCTATGCCCTTGTTTATGTTCCTTTATATACCACTATGCATGAGGTCATTTAACATTTGTCTTTCTCTTTCTGGCATTTGGAGGAGCATGACTCCCTCCAGGAGTTCTATCTATATTGCAGCAAAGGTAAAATGTTTCTCTAATTTTGGTATTCCCTGCTACATATGTCATGTTGTAGTAACTACTCAAAACTAAAAAAAAATTACAAAAAATATACTCTGATATCAGTAATTCATTTTACTTTAACAAATCCTTACTGAAAAAGTATTTTCATATATTTTTCACTTCCATATTGAAAAAAATCTATGGAAAACATTTTTAGTCTAAATTATAGCCCCTGATATTTCTTTATATTTTTCTAGAATATATAATTTTTCCTAAGTTGGAAGGCCATTTCTTTTATTCTCTGTTTCTGCAAATTCTTTCAAATTTAATATTTAATTGAGGATTAAAAATTTAGTATATATACATACCTTTTTCTCCTTTTTGGTCCTGGCAAGCCAGAAAGTCCTGGTTGACCTTGATGGCCCTAAAAAGGAAAGTAAGCAGATATTTTCTATTTTAGTTTGCATACTTTACTTAATACCACTAAGTTCAAGTAATAGTTATTACATTCTTCTGAATGAAAAAGTGGAATGGGATAGGGAGATATAAATGAAACCAGAGCTGGATAGATGCTTTGCTGACACTACATCATCTCTTGAGCATTAATGGATACAGCCATCAAGGACCCTAACCACCAGGAGGTGTGACTTTGGTGGCTCCCCAAACAACATGGGGTGTTCTGGGTAATCTCTCGCACTACAGGACCGAGCATCACTGGCACTGCATATCCAGGCTGCACTGAACAGCTAGTCTCCTTGGTTGAGGCAATGGGCCTCCTGAGCACTGCTTGGGAGAAGCCCCACTCCCAGGACACACACAAAATTAATTCTATATTAGAATATGACCTAAATATGTTAGGTTATAAGGAAGATTCTACATTAGCTTGCATAATTCAGATGATGCGCTTATTTAAATGTTTTCATGCCAGTTTATCCTCTTACTGTCAATTGAAATTTCTTACCCTATATCCTGGGATTCCTGGTTCCCCATCAGGTCCCATCAATCCTAAGGGTCCCTGAAAAACAAAGCAAATATTAGAGATTCTTGAAAAATACATTTGTTTATTATTTAAATTACCACTATCCAATTTCTTTAATTCCATCAAGTCTGGAATAGAAACCTAAAAAATTCCATTCACATCTTTGTTTTTTTTCTGAATCAAGATTTATTTTGAGCATGACCTTCATTTTTATTCTAAATATCTTTAATTAGAGTAATGGTAAATCTTTCCGTTCTTAGAATCTTGTAATTTGTAGAAAATTCTAGAAATGTAGCTTGTGTCTGTCAAAGTTGGGATAGATGTACACATAATTGAATATTGGAAATTGAAGCCTGACAGTTTTTTCTCTACACCATCAAGGAGAACTCTACTCTGTTAGTTGGTTTCAGACTTTAGATAAACATGATCTCAAACTCTAGTACAAGTTGTTATGATAATAACAATTGAAAACCTAGGTGATTACTTATAATTATTCTTATTATTAATATTTTAGCTGAGGACCCATATAATTAAAAATAATTTTATTCCTAAAATATGAAAGTTGAAAAGGGAACAGAAATAGTAAATATCATATTTTTCAGATTACCAGTTTCTCTTCATCTATCCTACTCAAGTCTCATAATAATTATGAGATGAGAAAATTAAGGGACATAATAAGTAGATGATTAGCTCAAACTCATACTAACAGGAATTTCCAATCAATGAAATAGATTATGATAATAAATAATAGGAGGTAACATGATAATTCAGCCAAAGAACTCCTAAGAATCACTGCAGTAGCTATAAAGTAAAAATTTGAAAAAACAGTTGTCTCTCATAGAACCAACAACAAGATGCAAAAGAAAAAGCCTTACATAAAAAAGCATTGCAGTAAAGAAAAAATAAGAATAAATCTGGTGAGAATGGTAAGAACAATATGAAATAAAATAAGCTTATTGAAGGAAATAAAAGATATTAGTAAATACAAACACAAATGTTTCTTTATATAAAGATGTACTACTAATTTGACAAGATAACTCTAAAATTCTATGAAAGAGGGATTATTAATAAGTTGTAGATTATTGATAAATCTACAACTTATTAATAATTAAAGATATTTAGAATGAAATAATTACTAATTAAATATATTTAGAATGAAAAGGAATAATTAATAATTAAAGATATTTAGAATGAAAATTAATAATTAATAATTAAAGATATGTAAAATGAAAATGAAGGTCATAATAGATAAAATCTATTATGGAGCACTTGTCTGATCAGAAACCAAGTGATAATGTAATAGTATTTTAACTTGAGTAGTGTGATATTTGACTCAGGACCAGAGTAAGATAATAAAAGAGAAAACAGAGAAATGGAAATATACCAATGAAATACTCAAGACTTCAGACTGATAGGACTAACATTTTCAGAACAGTGAAATAGACTGACAGTTTATTAAACTGAATTGAGACAGCTATAAACTTTGAAAAAACAATTAGCCTCATACAACTTTATAGAAAAGGAAACAAAAGACTGTATGCCTTATAGAGATAACCAACAAAGCTATAAAATAAAAAAGGATAAGTAGAATATTTTATATTGTTTACTATGGAAGGTATTTTAATAAAGGAAACCTAGAGCTAGCTCTAAAAAAGGGCTGATATGGGGACGGAGGATAGCACAGCGGCTAGGGTATTTGCCTTGCACGTGGCCAACCTGTGATTCTCAGCATCCTATACGGTCCTCTGAGCACCACCAGGACTACTTCCTGAGTGCAGAACCACGAGTAACTCCTGAGCATTGCTGGATGTGACCAAAAAAAGCAAAAAAAAACCAAACAGGGCTAATACATTTGACTGCAAAAATTAAAATCTTTAATATGCAAAATACATGAAATTAAAAGATAAATGACAAAAGAAAATATAATTATCATACATTTTAAAATATATTTAAAATCATATGACTATATAAATATAAGGGTGTTATTATTAGTCAATAAGACAACAGAACTGAAAAACCTTTAATGTGTAAGTGCAGGTGTCTCCAAAGGAAAATAGAATACAAATTCATTAAAACCAGGGAAATGCAAATAGAAGGAAAAAAATTACAATTTTTCTTTTATTTACTTGGCAAACACCAAAAGCATTAATAGGAATTTTTGCAGAGTTGGTTGCAGAGTGCAAATTTATTGCTATCTCTTGGAAAGGTAGTTTGGGAACATGTGTTAAAATTTAAAAAGTCAGACATTACTTTCAGAAAAAAAAATCAAGTAGTAGTCTACAATGAAGGCAATAGTATTTGGATATATCAGTTATCATACTAATTAGTTACATTTGATAATGCTTCTGAAAAAGCCTAGAAAAAAAATTTAGTGATTCAAATAAAAGGAGACCGGAAAGACCTAAAGCAATGAGGTAACAGTAAGGAGTGGTTAGCTTAAAGTGAGCCCTAGCAAACAAACCTCCAGACAATACATCCACAATGTTTTCCAAATGTCTTGGTGATAAGTCTAGCATTTGTGAATTTATATGGAGATTAGAAATTACATGTGGATTCTGTATATGATCTTACAAAACAATAAAGACCACACAGAGTAATCTCAAATATTTTGTATCCTCTCGTACTATGACTTTCTAACAAATTTAATTATATTTGTAATATAATTTGTTGTTATGGGTATAACACCCTTGTTTTCAGCACCATACTGAGCTCACGTAAAAGAACAAATATTATTAGGGGTTATTGAGACTTACTACAGCTATTGAGAGAAGCAATCTCCAGATAGCATATAAAGAAAATCCATTTTGAAGTAAACCTAATTTTAACAGCAATTTGTCAACCATGTCAGCAGAGTTTGTATAGATATTAAATCCTGATTTTAAGTGCAAGGCACACAAACTTTCCTACTTTGGTTAGGACTTATAATCAGATCTTTTTAGAAACCTCATTTCATATTTTATTTCCATTTTTAAGTCTTTCCCTTTCCTTTTCATGTCCAGAAACCACTAAGCCATTTAAGTTCTGTGGAATGCTTACAATTCTCCACAGCCCATGGTGGTAGATTATTTTCTATGGAGCTATTGCTTTCTCTGTAAAATTAATCAAGGGATGAAACTTTAAGGGCAAGGATACATTTCTTTTCCATTCACAGTGAACTCATTTATGGAACCAAATCAAATACTGACCACAGCACCTCTAGTTCCTCTGGCACCCTTAGGACCACTCTCCCCAATTTGTCCAGGAGCGCCTCTGCTTCCAATTTCTCCTGTGGGCCCTATTTGTCCTTTTGTCGCCCTGTGGAAATCATTAGGAAAGAAAAAGAAGCAAAGTTATATTTGTACTAATAAATTACATGGTATACCCAAATGACTCCTAAGGATATTATGTAGCTAAAATTATACGAATAGAGAAGTTTGCTTTAACTTTTACTATGATTTACAGCCAACTGACAATAATAACATACCATACCACTTGGGTTATCTCAAAGGTAGAAACTAATTTTGGAAAAAATAATGTTAAGAACTACTTTGACCAGACAATCAGGGATCTCTGGTGCTTATGCTGAATTACAGATAACCATTCATAATTTAAAAAATTATGTGTATATCTATGGATGTTTTCACACATGCATTAACTTATGAGTAAATGTAGGTCCTGTAAGAAGTCTAATTTACACAGAATGTGAATGCCATGAAGCTCTTAATGCAGAAGGCTCTAACATGCAGCTATGTCATTGTTTTTGTTTTTTGTTTTTTTGGGGAGAGGCACAGCTGACGATACTCAGGGATTATTGTGGCACTGCACTTAAACTACTCCTGGTGGTGCTTGAGGGACCATATGGAAAGCTGGGTATTGAACCAAATCAGTTATGTGCAAGGCAAATGCCCTACCCACTCTAGTATTTTCCCAACCCCTCCAACTGCAGCTCTGAATATTCAAGGTCATCAACCAATGGTTTGGAAGTTGTCTTTAAAAACTGTTAATAAACACTGTATAACTGAAACTCAATCATGAACAGCTTTGTAATTGTATAACTCATGGTGGTATAATAAATTTTTTTAAAAGTTATTATTTTATATTTTTGCATTCTTGAAACTGGTAACTTCCTTCTTATTAAGTAAACAGGTTTTCTCTATCAGCAAACTACAATTGCTCTTATACAGCATTAATTGTTGTAATTCATTCTCTGAATATTGTAACCAGGCCTTTTAAAAATTGATATCAAGTACACAAAAAGGAATAAACTAATTAGTGAATGAGGAAAATGTACTACAAGAAGAGCTGTCAATATTGCAGTTATTTTGATAGGTATGATCATGAGCTAAAATTGATCTCATTCACTTCCCCATTCTATCATTATGCTTTACACTCCCACCCCAAGTTAGTCATGCACTATTAGAAACGACAGATGTAGATTTGGGGACCTGAGATATGCAATAACTCAAAGAAAATAAATATATTAAAAATGTTGGGAAAATAATTTATTAACACTTGAACAAATTACTGATGTAAAGATTAATTTTCATTATAAGGTACTAGAACTTTTGCAAATTATCATGTTGCATTAGTAAAATATAAAGAAAAAGAAAAAAACAAACCCCTTAATTTGTGTTTCATAGTATAAATATGGAAAATAAGGTCATCAGATCTTTTTTAAATTTAGAAAAACACACTGTTAATAATCCCAAAGCAATTTTTATAATTGATTCCTTCAAAACTTTTATAAAATTTTTTACTAAATAGTACAAATGAAAATTCATGTCTACTAAAGGATTTTGGCAAATAGAAAAAAAAGACAAAGATGTTTTTTAATTTCATTATACCATCGTGAGATATACAATTACAATGATGTTCATGTTTGGGTTTCAGTCATACAGTGTTCCAGCACCTATCCCTCCCCAGTGCCCTATTCCTACCACCAATGTCCCCAATTCCCTCTCCTCCAATAGCCTGTCTCTATGGTAGGTTCTTTTTTTTTTTTTTTTTTTGCTTTTTTGGGTCACACCCGGCAATGCTCAAGGGTTTCTCCTGGCTCTGCACTCAGGAATAACTCCTGGCGGTGCTCGAGGGACCATATGGGATGCCAAGGATTGAACCCTGGCTGGCATGGGCCGCCTGCGTGCAAGGCAAATGCCCTACCCGCTGGGCTATCGCTCTGGCCCCTCTATGGCAGTTTCTTTATCTCTTCTCTCTCTCTCTCTCTCTCTCTCTTTTCTCTCTCTCTCTTCCTTCTCTTACACACTGCAGGTTGCAATACATACATTTAGAAGTTATCATGTGTATCTTTTTGCCTGTATTCAATGCTCAGTTCTAGGCTGGTATTAACATTTTTGACAATTATTAGCACACTGTTCCCTTCTCTGTCTTACTGCTGACTCCCACATGTTTGTGGTAGATTCCACCTTGGACAAGACCTCCTGATTCATGTTTTGCCTGACTTTGGGTATTGGTTTCATTTATATATATATATATATATATATATATATATATATATATATATATATATATATAGATCCTCTCAATGTCCATCCATTTATAGGCAAATTTCATAACTTCATTTTTTCTAACAACTGCATGGTATCCATTGTGTAGATATACCAAAGTTTCTTTATCCAGTCATCAGTTCTCGGCACTCTGGTTGTTTCCAGATTCTGGCTAATGTGAATAGTGCTGCTATGAAAATAAAAGTGCAGATGGTGTTTCTGTTGTGTGCTTTTAGCTTCCCGGGGTATAAAGACAAAGACTTTTAGAATGTGCAAAGTGGAAATCTATTTTCAAATCTATTTCAAATAAGAAGATTACTAGGTCTTTTAAATTTATAATTCCTTAAAAGACCAAATTTGTACTTCTGCAATACTTCATATACAATGAAAATAAAACTCTCACAGAATTCTAGGAGCTTTGGGACATTAATGGAAATAAACCTATATTTTAAAAACATACCTTTTTTCCCAGACGACCTCTTTGTCCTGGTAGTCCCACAGTTCCTTCAGATCCCTGAATATTTAGCAGAAAAAAGGAAATGTATCATTAAAGGAAGATAAACAACCATATCCACACAATAACCAAACTCATTGAAGTCTATAGAGAATTCAAGACTTCGCTCTGTCTCACTTTCATTGATTTAAAGAAAGCCTTTGATTCTGTGGAGACTGAAGCAGTCATAGAAGCCCCTAGTCAAACAGGGCGTTCAAACCCAATACATAAAGTTCCTTCGTGAATTATATCATGGTTTCACCACTAGGATTTCAGCATTCTACAGGGAAATGATCATAGACATCAAAAGAGGGGTTCGGCAGGGTGATACCATTTCACCAAAACTCTTCAGCGCCACCCTCGAAATCATCATGCGACAATAAGAATGTCAAAAAATGGGACTGAAGATAGATGACCGGCAACTACACCACCTATGCTTTGCTGATGACATCATGCTAATAACACCAAACATCAGCCAAGCGGCACAAATGCTGGCAGACTTTGACCGAGAATGTGGAAGGATAGGTCTACAGCTGAACCTCAACAAAACTATGTTCATGAGAAATGAACTAGTTCCAGAGGCCCCATTCACTCTCAATGGAACAAACATCTCTGAATGCAGCAGTTATGTGTACCTAGGTCGAGAAGTAAACATGATGAACAACCTGAAACCTGAGCTGCGCAGGAGGAAAAGAGCAGCATGGACTGCCTTCAAAAACTTGAAACAATAGTCAAAAGAACAAAAGAACCTCCGGCTCTGGGCACACTTCTTTGACTCTACTGTTCTCCCTGCATTGACATACGTCTCAGAGACCTGGGACTTATGAAAGCAGGATGAGAATGCTATTCGGGTCTCCCAAAGAGGAATCGAAAAAGCCATGCTTGGAATATCACGCCTCAGTCTGTGAGAGAGGGAATCTGGAGTCCCGACCTCCCATGCTATTCTAAAATCAAGGCGCTGTATCATCTGCCAGAACATCGAAAATCAGATGGGCTAGTCATATATGCGATCTGGAGACGACCATTGGACTAGAATCGTTACCAATTGGATCCCATGGGACGCCAAAAGATCGCGTGTTCGCCCACCTGCAAGATGGTCAGACTTCCTTATCAGGACCCTAAACAAACACTTTGAAGCTCTCAATATCCCCAAAACAGACAGATGTCATTGGGCTACACTGCACGTGATAGGGCCAAATGGAAATATTACTGGCACCCGCTCGAGCAAATCGATGAATAACGGGATATCAAGTGATCAAGTAATCAAGTGATCATTAAAGGAAAGGACTAGATAGGACACTTAAACATTTATATCTCATAGTAACTGAATTGAACCGCAAGTTAAATGAGAACCACAACAATGATGTTTTATTGTTTTAAACATTTTAGAGGGGCCGGAGCGATAGTCCAGCAGGTAGGGCGATTGCCTTGCACGCTGCCGGCCTGTGCCGGCCTGGGTTTTCCCCTGGCATCCCATATCGTTTTCCGAGCACCACCAGGAGTAATTTCTGAGTGCAGAGCCAGGAGAAACCCCTGAGCAATGCTGGGTGTGACCCAAAAAAGCAAAATAAAAAAACCCATTTAGAAACCTAGTTAGTACTGAGTGAAGTTCGCATATGCAATGTAGCCATGACAGGCAAAATTAAATTGACTTTCATTATAGGAAGAAACTTATTGGGGTGGGAGGGATTAGTACAGAGTTTAAGGAGCACGTCTTACACATGGTTAGCCTCAATTTATTCTCTGACATCACATAGGCCCTGAGTACCGCTGAGATAGTCCAGGTATTTCAGGTAGTGCAGGGTTCAAGTAGCACTGCATGCTTAGATGCTTACATTGATTCCCCATGTGCAAAGGTTCAGAATTGTCAAGAGGTGGTTAATAAATCACCTGACTACTCTTTGGGGGTCATTGATCACTGATATCCCGTTATTCATCAATTTGCTCTAGCGGCACCAGTAACGTTTCAATTTGTCCCTGTCATGTGCCGATGTAGCCCATGGCAACTGCTTGCTCCGGATTATGAAGAGCCTCAAACCATTTGTTCAGGGTCTTTATGAAGAAGTCTGACCATCTTGTAGGTGGGCGGCCACGTGATCTTTTGATGTACCTTTGGGATCCAGTTGGCAACGGCTCTAGTACAGCAGTTGTCTCCAAGTCACATTACATGTCCAGGGGCTGGAGCGATAGTCCAGCTGGTAGGGCGTTGCCTTGCAGGCAGCTGACCCAGGTTTGATCCCCAGCATCCCATATGATCCCCAAGCACAGCCAGGAGTAATTCCTGAGTGCAGAGCCAAGAGTAACCTCTGAGCGTTGCTGGGTGTGACCCCACCCCCAAAAAAAACACATGTTCAAACCATCTGATTTTCGACAACTTGGCAAATGAGACAGTGTCTTGACTTTCAATCATTTATGGAGATCTGCACTCTGGATAGCTTCTCTCACTTGAGTGAGGTGTCATATTACAATCATTGCTCTTTTAATTCCTCTTTGGGAGACCCAAATAGTGTTCTCATCTTGCTTTCATATGGCCCAGTTCTCTGAGGTGTATGTTAATGCAGGGAGAATGGTGGAGTTGAAGAGATGTGCCCGGAGCCAGAGATTCTTTGTCCTTTTAGCTATTTCTTTGGTGTTCCTGAAGGGATTCCAGGCCACTCTCTTTCTCCTGCACAGCTCGGGTTTTAGGTCGTTCATCATGTTGAGTTCTCCACCTAGGTACACATAACTGCTGCATTCAGAGATGTTTGTTCCCTTGAGAATGAATGGAGCATATGGAACTAGTTGATTTTTCATGAACATTGTTTTGTTAGATTCAGTTGTAGACCTACCTTTCCACATTGAATGTTGAAGTCAGCTAGCATTTGTGCTGCTTGGCTAATGTTTGGTGTTATTAGAACAATGTCATCAGCGAAGTGGAGGCGGTGTAGTTGGGGACCATTTATCTTCACAACCATTCCTTCCTATTCTAATTGTCGCATGATGTTCTCGAGGGTGGCACTGAAAAGTTTCGGTGAAATAGTATCACCCCTGCCGAACCTCCTGAACTTCTCTTTTTACATCAATGATCACTTCCTTATAGAATGGTGACATCATGGTGGCGAATCCGTAATACAGCTCATGAAGGATCTTGATGTATTGAATTTAAACACCCTGTTTGGCTAGGGCGGCTTCGATGACCGCTTCAATCTCAACAGAATCAAAGGCTTTCTTTAAATCAATGAATGTTAGAAAGAGCGGCGTCTTGAACTCTCTACAAACCTCAATGAGCTTGGTTACTGTGTGGATATGGTCGATTGTACTAAATCCTTTTTGGAAGACAGCTTGCTTGCATGGTTGTCCTTCATCTCAATGTTCTGCCAATCCTGTTCAGGATTACTAGTGAACAGCTTGTAGTTGACGGAGAACAGGCAGATGGGGCGATAGTTCCAATGTCATGGATGTCTCCTTTCTTGAACAGTAGAACCATCCTGCTAGTTTTCCATTGGGAGGGAACCTTGCATTAAGACAGGCAGAGTGTGAAGAGCCATGCCAGTTTATTGATGAGTACTGATGGTAGATTCTTCAGGTGTTCAGGTTTGACTTTGTCTGGGCCTGGTGCTGTTCCCTTCTTAACCGACGAAATGGCATGTCAGATTTCAGAAGGGAGAACATTGGGAATGACATATCCATCCCTCAGAATTTGGTATGTGGGCAGGTGTACGTGGCTATCAAAGAGATCTGAGTAGAAGTCATGGATAATCTTTTCTATTGACTTTCTGGAAGATGTGATAGATCCAGCAGGATGTCGGATGCAGTCATCTTGGCTTATAGTTGGCAAAGGACAGGTGGGCGTTGCAAACGCTTTTCCTGGCTTCTGCTGCATCGGCCAATATTGCTATTCTTCTCTCTTTGAGGTCTTCCTTTATCACTTCTCTGCACTGCTTTGCAAGCTTGGATGTCAGCTTATTGTTGACTGAGGCTTATGCCTTGCCATGTTGGCGAATGAACTCGAGAGTTTTTGAAGACAGGTGTCCTTTCGTGGCTTTCTCACTTTCAGTGTTTTCGCACAATCCTGGAAGTGCTGAACCAGTTGGTTATATTCTTCATAAATGACGTCAATGATGGGATCTTCCCATGTTGCTGCAATGGTGCCAAAGAGTTCCCAGTTGGTGGTCATTCTGTGAGTTCTCTTAAACTTTGCAGCGTTTTCTCCCTGTTCTGTGAAGTAGAATTTTGCATGAAGGAAATGGTCATCCGATTCTGTTTAGAATTTTAGGACAACAGCAACATCAGTCAGGCAAAACCATAGATTGAATGTGATGCGGTCAATTTCATTGTGGAACTATTCACCAGAAATTCCATGTCCAATATTTCAATTCAGCCTTCTGGAACTGTGAGTTACCATGAATGGTCTTGGTTGACATGATGAATTCAGATAGTCTCTAACCCTGTTTGTTCCATTCTAGGCCATGGGTCTCGATGTGGAGTTCTTTGCTAGATCTTCTTGGTCCTATCTTGGCATTAAAATCACCTACTTTGATCTTGTAGAAGGTGTGATCTTATTTATAGAACTCCTCCAGCTCCATGTAGAATTTCTCAATTTCTTCTTCCTTGGTGCATAGATAACAAAGATAGAAACTGCTGGCAGTGGGCCACATCTCTTCAAGTGTAATCATTCAATTCGGTTTGTTAGGCATTCAAATGAATCAATGCTCATGGCCAGGTTTTGTTGACAAGGACACCAACATCGCCAATGCCTCTTTCGTCGCATGTTCCAAGGAGCAGTTATTCTCTGGTGTCAAAAACAGTGTGATTTGATTGACACCTTCTCATCTCAGTCAGACCAATGATGTAGTACTGATACAAGCGTACGTGTATTGTAAATACAGACAGTCATTTTAGTCCTTCTTTGTTTTGGCAGCCTAGTTTGGCCCTGCGATTTTATCAGCCTCTCTTTTGCTCATTCTTCTTAGCACTGCCATATTTAGGGCTCTTTCAGGGTCATGGGGCTAGAATACATTGTTTTTTTTAACTCTTTTTGGCATATTGAATATGTGATAGACAGCTTGACAGGCTCTGTTGTGAGGGCGGGACACTCTCAGTAGCTTGCTAGGCTCTCTGAGAGGGGTGGGTAGAATACTCTTGATAATTTACAGATGAATCACGGGAGAGTGACTGCTGGCCCAAGCCCACCATCCTTAGAGAGCCTTGGCATAATCCAGAGCAACCCCCACACCGTGCTGACAGCATTTTTCATCATCTGGACCTCACAGCTCATCAGAGCTCCATCCAAGAGAGAAAGTCAATCTCTATGCTGACTTATCAGAGACCCATCCTACAGAGAAAGCTATTTCAAGCCCAGGTATGCTTGAACTATTAGGAGGTTCTAAAAGGAAAAAATGTATTTGATTTCGGTAGACTCATTTCATCAGCAAAATATAAATAAGTAAATCTAAATTACTTCCACAAGCTACTGTGGTTTCACTACCTTACTGAATGCATGGGATTATTGAATGATTAAAATATCTGTGATACATGGTCAAGGAGAATATTAAACTTTAATTAGAGAAGAGGATTAAAAAATATATCATGAACTTTGCCTATAAATGGATGAAAATGGAGAGGATCATGTTGAGTGAAATTAGCCAGAAGGAAAAAGGCAGATATAGAATGACTGCATTTATTTGCATTATATATAGTAATAGATATTGTAATATATCTATATATGTATATATATATATATATATATATATATATATATTACAATACCAATATCCAAGGTCAGGAAAAACATGGATCAGGAGGTCTTGTCAAAGATGAAAATTACCACAAAAGTGTGGGAGTCAGTGATTAGGTAAGACAGAGAAGGGAACAGTGTGCTATTGATTGTCGAAAGTGATAATACCAACCTAGAACTGAGCATTAAATATAGGCAAAAAGATATGCATGATAACCTCTAAATGTATGTATAACTCAATCCACAATGTGTATGAGAAGAAAGAGAGAAAGAGAGAGAGAGAAAAGAGAAAAGAGAGAAAAAAAATAAACACCTGCCATAGAGGCAGGTTAGGGGAGGAGGGAGGGAATTATGGACATTGGTGTGGGAAATGGGCACTGGTGGAGGGATGGGTGTTGGAACACTGTATGACTGAAACCCAACTATGAACATCTTTGTAATTGTATATCTCACGGTGGTATAATAAAATATTTAAAATTAAAAAAAGATATATTACTTTTGTTTTTGTTTTCTGGGGCCACACCTAGCTGTGCTAAGGGTTTACTCCTGACTGTGTTCAGGGATCACTCCTAGTGGGACTCAGGGAATGATTTGTGGTGTCAGGGTTGAACCCAATTCAGCCACAGGCCAGGCATAGGCCCGACCCACTACACTAACTCTCTGGCTCCTACAGAGATAATCGTGACCTGTGGAAAAAAGAGAAAAGAAGGAATATCTCAGAAGAAAATGGGCAATCATACTAAAGTTGTTTGAAGCAATCTTTTTATTTCAATTTGTATTTTAGACAAAAGTTAACTAAAATTATTAATTCGAATTCTTTTTTAGTACAAAATGGTTGAAGTACTTTAGCTGTCATATGAACTTGCAGGTCAGTAATAGTTGGCATTAAATGAGTTCCACAGTTAGCCAGGTTGCAAGCTCTCCAATGGCTGATAATTAAATACAGTATTCTTTTCATTAGTTGGAAATGGATATGGAAATATCAAATTTGTGTTCCAAAGCTTGGCAAACTGTGAAAATGATGTGGACAAGACATAAATTGTGGCTTACCACTGTGTTATGGTAGGCTTTTGATAAATATTTGCTGAATGAATAAACAGATACCTCGGGAAATGACTCATGCATGATGTACCTCAGCAAATGCTCTTCAAGTCTTGGGAAGTCACTAAATTTAGAGGCTAGAGCAGCTATGTTCTATTGCTATTGCTCCAGTGTTGCAGCACTCCTAAGAGCCACTGCATCTGCACTGGATTGTCTCCTGCAGGTCACTTTGTAGATAGGGGGTAGTCTAAATGTGGCAGTTTATCTGACCATATATTCTGTACTGGCTGGTATAAATATTCTCTCATGCTACCACAATCATCGTGGGACTAGCTAGATCTTACCAGCATATTTGCCTGGCCACATTGGATCTCTAAGTAATTAGACTAGAGAGAAATGCTATTTGCCTCCAAGCAAGCAAGCATGGCTCCCTGATAACTCAAAGGCACTAAAATACAAAACTATCATGAAGTAGACGAGACTCTTGTGAAGGCTTGGAGAAATATTTAACTGGCATTAGTATTAGTCTTTGGTACAGAGACATGCCATCTCAGAAACCCCCTTCTCTACCCTATAAAAGGCATTTCCAGGCAGATCTTGGCTCAAAACATTAGCATATAATAGGGCCAAGTGAGGTGCTGGGAGAAATTACCTAAGGGCATTTGGCCCTTCCTGCTTCCCATAATAGTGCGAGTTCTGAGTTGCAGGGGTATAAAACCAGCCTGCTTCCTCTCTCTCTCTCTCTCTCTCTCTCTCTCTCTCTCTCTCTCTCTCTCTCTCTCTCTCTTTTGGGGGCTCTCTTTTTGGGCTTGCACTCTTCTTGGGAGTCTTGTCTTTGTCTCCTTTTTACAGGGCCTTTACACATGGTGGCCGCCATCTTGGCCTACACGTGGCTGGGGTTCTAGCCAGGAATCCTAAGCACAGGGTTTTTCCTATTGCTTATTTGTATGCCTGAACCTGTGGTAAGTAAAGCATTTTAAAACCTGCGCCGGATTCCTGAGTTTTCATCCATTCTCTGACAGCTCGGAGGTAGAAGGGAACTCGCTTCCCGGTACTGTTGGGGACCCTGGTGGCATCCCCAACACTCCAGCTTCATCCAAAGGTCCAAATGACACTTATACTAACTTGCGAGTTCTTTGGGGGTCAATACTGTCTCACTGTATCACTGTTTTCCCGTTGTTCATTGATTTGCTCGAGCGGGCACCAGTAACATCTCCAAACGTCCTGTCACAAGCAAGTGTAAGCTAAGCCAAGGGCATCTGCTTGCTCCAGGGACAGGAAGAGCCTCAAATCATTCTTCAGGTCACGGAATTGAGGTCCATAATTGTTACTAGTTTTTGGCATAACAAATAAAACATGGGTAGCTTGCCAGGCTCTGCCATGTAGGTGGTATACTCTTAGTAGAAGGCTCTCATCTCAAGCATTTACTGGTGAAACTTAAAGGGAAAGATCAGGTTTTCTCTTGGATGGAGCTCTGAGGAACTATGGAGTCTGGATGTTGAGAATGACTGACCGTATGATGTGTGGGTTGCCAAAGAAAGGAAATAAAATTATCAGGTCTATGAAAGATGGGCCTGTGGAAGGATTCTATCATGTAGGGACTCAGCACTACCTACCACAATGTGTACACAGACAGAAAGTTGGAAATGCTAATCTCTCTCCCCACCTTTTGAAATCTGCCAGTGATTACCACGAGTTAACCTGAGAGAAGCCAGTTAAGGATTCCCTCTGTGGGATAACAGATGGCTCAGTCTTCCAAAGCACAAAGAAAGAGATTAAAGGGGTGAAGAAAAGAAAAGAGCAAACTATCAGCATGTACAATATAATTAGAAGAACTTTCAAAGAACAATTTGAACAAGAAATTAAGACTGAAATACAAGTATATGAAAGAATAGAAATCAAAACAGAGTATCCTGAGTACATATCCGGTTTAGAGTATTGCAAAGGGTCTAAAATGACTAGAGTACTAAGAATTGGTGAAATACGGAACATGAGCTGGAAAGATAAAGTAGAGCCAGAATATAGACAAGGTCAGCAAACTATGACCTACATTTCAAATCCAACCTGATTTCTCTTTTTGTGAACTTTTGTTGGAGCACAAAAACTGGTTCACAAAATTATCTGTATCTATTCATTTTTGTATTGTATGCCTCCAGTCAAGCTGCAATAACAGAACTGAATAGTACAGTTAAGCAATTACAGAAGAGAAAACACATGGCCCTTTAGAGAAAATGTTTACTGACTTTAAGTGAATGTTAGAAAGAGCGTTACATTATATAATTTTAAAGAAATATTAGAAAGATGTTAACAGGTAAAACAAAACTAACATATTCACCAGTCACTTTAAGACTAGGAGCCACATATATAATATTGAAACCGTATACTTAAATATATTTAAGTACATAAAGTATATACATAAAACATAGACATATTTTATGAATATATACATTAAAGTAATAAAATATATAATAAAACATAGACATATTTTATGAATATATATATTTAAGTACATAAAATATATACATAAATATACACAAAATCCTTTCTAAATAAAGCTGTCACCTCTCTTTGCTCAGATGAATTGTCCTCAATTCAGTTGTAATTCCCATGCCTTTTAAAATATTTTAATTTCATCTATATGTGGAAGTATTCAATTAACTATTTCATTTCATTATATTCTCAGACCACTTTATTGGTGATTCCTTTACCTAGAAAACACATTTTCTCTACATTCACATGATTATTTTCTCTTCTTAGTATTTGGCTCACTTAATCTCATGAAGTCCTCCTATAATCACCTCATTTAAGCTAGCTCATTTATCAAGTCACTATCCTATTGTATTTTATTCAAAATATTTTTTTTTGTTTTGGCACTGTACCCAGGGGTCCTCAGGGTTTACTCCTGGCTCCATACTCAGGGATCACTCCTAGCAGTGCTCAAGGAACCATATGCAGTGCTGAAAATCGAACCTGCATGCAATGCATGTAATGAAAGCTACATGTAATGAAAGCTACATGCAATGAAAGCGCCTTACCCAATGTACTATATTTCTGGTCCCCATAGTATATATTACTAACAGAAATTATCATTCTTATTCACACTTATTATCATATTACAATATAAATTCATTATATCAGGGAAACTTGTTTGCTTTATTCATTGCTATAACAGTATCAGAACTGTAGCTGGTCTGTAATTGTTCTTTAATAAATTTTTTTGCTGTTTTTTGGGGTCACACCTGACAATGCTCAGAGGTTACTCCTGGCTCTGTGCTCAGGAATTACTCCTGGCAGTGCTTGGGGAACCATAAGTGATGCTGGGGATTGAACCTGGGAAAGCTGCGTTCAAGGCAAATGCCCTACCCGCTATGCTATCACTCCAGCCCTGTTTATTAAATATTTAATAAATGAATGTATGAGTTCATTTATTTGCTCGGGCCCACTCAAGCAAATCGATGAATAACGGGATTCAAGTGATCAAGTTTGCACCTAGGTATATACCCTAAGTACGGCAGAGCCTGGCAAGCTACCCGTGTTGTATTCGATATGCCAAATACCAGTAACAATTATAGACCTCATTCCAGAATGGTTTGAGGCTCTTTATGTTCCTGGAGCAAGCAGATGACTTTGGGCTCTACTAGCATGAGACAGGACATATGGAGATGTTACTGGGGCCCGCTCGAGCAAATCGATGATGAACGGGACGACAGTGATACAGCGACAGTGAATGTATGAGTAAAAAAACTACTTGCCTAAAGCATAAAATAGAATTAAACAGATAAGATTAACTACTAGGCATTTATTTGTTAAAAAGTAAATGAAAATTCATTATTAATAACACCTTAAAGAACATGTAATAAAACAAAAATCTGAATAAAAGGGTTCATATACTGGGATGTTTACGATGCTTTTTACCATCCGAAAATAAAATATTGACCTAGCAGAAAGGATTTGTACAGTAATGTTTTGAAAACATGTGAAGAACTTATTATGTGTGAAAAAGCAATTATTTATATTGCATGCTATAGTTCACCCTGTCGTTATAATCGGAAAGGTCTCTCCTTGTTTTTATTATCTTTTCAAAGAAAATTTGTTCTGGACTGGAGATATGGTGTGAGTGAAAAAAACTAAGGTGTGTGTGTGTGTGTGTGTGTGTGTGTGTGTGTGTGTGTGCTAGGGGGTTAAGGGATTTACATGTTGCAGGTCATGGTACTATGAATGCCCCCTGAAGCACTGCCAGAACTGAGCCCTGAGTATAGAGTCAGAAATAAGTCTCTACTCACCTCTAGGTGTGGTCCAAACTCACATTTCCCCTTAGAAAAAGGCAAATTTTTTTTCTGATGAGGGGGAAGTAAACGTACACTTAATATTATGCTTTGTTTAGTGATCATCTAAAAGCATAAATATGTTCCAGGTGCCTTATTGGCTCTTCTCTCCCTCTCTCCCTTTCTTCCCTATTTTTACTTTCCTTCCCTATTGTTCTTCTTGATTTCTTCTTTTCTTTCTTTTTCTTTTTTTTGTTTTTTTTCTTTCTTTTTTATTTTGTTAAGAGTTACAAAGAGAGTTTTACTTCTTAACATTTTGCCATATATTACTTATATTTTTGACTAAAAGAGTATGCTACCCGCACGGCAGAGCCTGGCAAGCTACCCGTGTCGTATTTGATATGCCAGATACCAGTAACAATCATAGACCTCATTCCCATGACCTGATGGAATGGTTTGAGGCTCTTTATGTTCCTGGAACAAGCAGGTGCACTTGGGCTCTACTTGCATGAGACACGTCATATGGAGATGTTACTGGTGCCCGCTCTAGCAAATCGACGATGAACGGGAAGACAGTGACAGTGATTACTTATATTTTTACTAAATTTACTTCTTTTCTTTCTTTTTATTTTGTTAAGAGTTACAAAGAGAGTTTTACTTCTTTTTAACATTTTGCCATATATTACTTATATTTTTACTAAGTTTACTAATGTAGCATGGTCAGAACAGTTTAATGTTCATGCTTTTGGTGCAGTTACTGCACCTTCGTTACTCTCACTGTTCTTATTTCACCTCTGGGTTCTTATTTCCTCACACCTCAGTCTCCCTCTGAGTCCTACTTTGAAAACCTCAGTTCTGTTGTCAGAGTTCAAAGGTTTTTGTTTTCCGCTGGATACTTTCCATTCCCTTGCTTTGTGTCTTTATATGCCACATGTGCGTGAGGTCTTCTGGCATGAATAGTACTTAGGGTATATACCTAGGAGCAGACTTGCTGAGTTTATATATATATATATATATATATATATATATCACCTTTTTATATATGTATATATATATATATATATATATCTCACTTTACTTGATCACTTGAATCCCAGTTATTCATTGATATGCTCGAGTGGGCCACAGTAACATTTCCATTGGACCCTATCATGTGCCAATGTAGCCCAATGGCATCTGGTTGATTCAGGAATATGAAGAGCCTCAAACTGTTCCTTCAGGGTCTTGACAAGGAAGTCTGACCATCTTGTAGGTGGGCGGCCACGTGATCTTTTGACATCCCGTGGGATCCAGTCAGTAACAGCTCTAGTCCAGTGGTCGTCTCCAAATCGCATTACATGTCCAGCCCATCTGATTTTCGATGCCTTGGCAAACAAGACAGCGTCCCTGATTCTGGAATAGAGACAGAGGTCAGAACTCCGGATTCCTTCTCTCACTTGAGTGAGGCATGATATTCCAAGCATAGCTCTTTCGATTCCTCTCTGGGAGACCCAAATAGCATTCTCATCCTGCTTTTGTAGGGCCCAGATCTCTGAGGTGTATGTTAATGCAGGGAGAGTCATTAATGCGGTGGAGTCAAAGAGATGTGCCTGGAGCCGGAGGTTCTTTGTCCTTTTAGCTATTTCTTCGATGCCTTTGAAGGCATTCTATGCTGCTCTCTTCCTCCTGCGCAGCTCAGGTTTTAGGTCGTTCATCATGTTGACTTCTCAACCTAGGTACACATAACTGCTGCATTCAGAGATGTTTGTTCCATTGAATGTGAATGGGGCCTCTGGAACTAGTTCATTTACATATATATATGTATATATATGTAACTAGTTCATTTATATATATACATATATATGTGTGTGTGTTTGACAGATATATATGTAAGTAACTGTAAGTTTGACCTTTTAAAAAGTGCAAAACTGATTGACAAAATGGAAAAACCATTTTACATCTTAGTTCAGCTTTTGTCTTACATTCTCATCAATATTCATTATTTTCTTTTTAATATCTGTATATAAACAACTTAGTGTATGTTATGTATCTACCTGCTCACTAGGGTTTTATTTGCATTTGCTTAAATATTAGTGATGTTAACATCTCTTTATGTGACTATTGGATATTTTCATATATTATTTGGGGAAATATCTGTTTAAATAACTTGCCTATCTTTCAAATGAGTTTTTTCTTTTTATTATTGAGTTATAAAGTTTTCAGGACACAAGTCTCTAAACTCATAAGATCTGTAAATATTTTCTTTCATTTCATGAATGTCTTTTTACTTTCTTGATGATGCTTTCTAAAGCATAAAAATTTAATTTTACCAATTCCATTTATTTACATTTTCTTCTAATACCTTGTACTTTGGGTATATCAAAGTAGGCTGTGTATAACCCAAGGCTAAGCAAAACTCCAATGTTTTCTATTACTGTAATTTTAGGCCTTATATTAGCTCTGTGGATCATATGAATCTATTTTCGCATGTATTATAAGGAAAGATCCAACTTTGTTCTTTTGTTTATGAAAAACCAGTAATTCCATTTTAATATTTTTAATTTTAATAAAATTTATTATAGTAATGGCTTACATGGTATATATTTTAGGGATCTATTTCATATCTCTTCAAAAACAATGTTGCTACACTTCTCCTATCACTAAAGTATCAATATTCCTCCACCAAAATCCTTAGGTTCCCTTTTTCTGGTTTCCCACTCTCCCTACTCTCTGATAACCTCAGTTCTGTGGTTAAAATTCAAGAATTTGTTTCTGTTTGATTTGGTCATTTCCTTGCTTCGCATTTCAGTATGCCATATGAGTCAGGTCACCTGATATCTGTCTTTATCCTTTTGATTCATTTTACTTAGCATGATTTGCCCTAGAGCCACCTTTACTTTTGAATGTATTTTCTTTTAATACAATATCAAACAAGTTTCCCTGATATAATGAATTTATATTGTAATATGATAATAAGTGTGAATAAGAATGATAATTTCTGTTAGTAATATATACTTTACTTTTGAAAGGTAAGATTTCATCTTTCTTACTACTGAGTTGTTTATAAATATTACATATTTTATTTTTCCAGTTATCTCTCATTCACACTGGGATTGTTTCAATCTTCTGGCTTTTATAAGTAGAACAATAGTAAGCAAACGTGTGTATATATCTTTTGAAATTTGTTTTTGGATAGTTGACTATGTAATTAGTGGAGCTCATAGACCAAACATATCTAGTTAAAATATTTAGAGAAAATTTTATGCAGTTTTCTATAAAGGATAAATTTATATTTTACTAATAGGGTATAGGAATTCCTTCTCTCCACCAGAGAACCCTAAATTTTGGGTCTTTAAAAAAAATAGGTCATTATCACAGGTGTGAGGTAATAGCTCATTGTTTGATTTGCCTTTCTCTGATAATAAGTAAAAAAGAGCACTTATTTGTTCATGTATATGATGGTAATCTATGTCTTTTTTGTTGAAGTGTCTAATGAGCTCTTTACCCACTTTGGATGGGATTGTCTTTTGATTGTTTTTTGAGTTTTACCTGTATGTTTTACGTATTTAAGGATATTAGTCCTTGTCAGATGTGTGTATAGAAATATTTCCTTCCATATTGTTGCATGTATTTTCACTTGATGAAAGTTTCATTGGCTTTGCAGAAGCTCTTTGTTTGATATAACCTTGTTTTTCATTTTTGCTTTTTTTTCCTTTGCTGTTAGAGTCAAGTCTTCAAAAAACATTACAGAAGGCAATACCACACAGTCTATTGAACATTTTAATGCATTTTGTGATTTATTATTTATTTATATGAGTATTTAGTCAATTTTTAGTAAATTTTGTGTGTAGATAATAATCTAATTTTATTGTGCATTTGGCTATACAATCTTTATAAAACTATTTGTGGTAGATTTTCTTTTTTCCAACATATGGTCTTGGCTCCTTTATTATAAAATTTGTGTCTATCGGCCCGCGAGTCTCAACAAAGGCTTTATTTGGAGGTGTTTATAGAGTGATGCCTCCCGCCACGGCAGCCTAGCAGCTGCTCGTGTTGTATTTGATATGCCATGCCGTAAAATTATATTAGGTCATTCTCATGACCTAATATAATGGTTTGAGGCTCTTTATGTCCTGTACAGCCGATGCCTGGCTCTACACTGTGACGGACATATTGAGATATTACTGGTGTCCGCTCTATAGATGATTACGGAAGATCGTGATCGTGAACTGTGTACATTTATTTCTGAGCTCTTGATTCTATTCCACTGATATATTTTCCTTTAGCATATTGTTCTGATAGATAAAAGTTTGCAATATAAAGCTTGGGAGGTGTGATACCATCATTCTTCTTTTGTCTCAGGATTAAATCTGCATATTGTGTTGACTATGATGTCATCATCTTTTGGGGGGGTGACACACCCAGCAATGCTTGGGGCTTCTCAGTGTTCTATGATTACTTTCAACAGTGCTCAGGGAACCATGCAGTAAAACAAATTAGAACTGGGGCCCTTTCAATCCAAGCATGTGTTCCAGTCCTTCAAGTCTCTCCCAGGCTTAGCATGGCCATTAAAATAATGCTCTTTCTTCCAACTCATAAACATGAAATATATTTCCACTTATTTGTGTTTTTTTCTACTTCCATAAAAATTTTTTATAATCATCTCCTGAATTGAATTTATGATTGGGTACTTAATTTCTTTTGTTTAGGACAGCTTTCTTAAATATATAGAAATTAATAGGTTAACCTATATATAAAGATCTTTCCTGACTCAATGTGGAATAAAAGGAACAGAGTTCTGCCAATTCAGCAACCGCCATGGCATAAGCATCTAGGGAGGTTCTGTAAGTACATCCCCAGCCATTTTATTATATATAAGCTAAGAAAACAAAGAATAATCACCAATAATCTATATAATTATTTGTTCAGAGAGCAATGATTCAAATGAATTGAACAATTCTTGCTCAATGTATAATGCTAGAATCTTTCTACTTCTGTGTTGTTTTATTACTCCAAAGTTCAGAACAAATGTAACTAAACCAGAGTCAGAATCATAGAGAAGATAAAGACTTAGATAATCTTTACTCCTTAATGTCATTGATTTCAGATTCCATACTTATTTTTCTTCAGTTTCCAAGGAAAGTATCTTAGAGACAGATCATAGATGACTTCTATCATTCTTTTCTTTTTTTTTTTTGGTCACACCCAGTGATTCTCAGGGGTTACTCCTGGCTCTGCACTCAAGAATTACTTGTGGTGGTGCTGGGGAACCATATGGGATGCCGGGATTGAACCCAGGTTGGATGCATGCAATGCAAACACCCTACCTGCTGTGCTATATCTTCGATCCTATCATTCTTTTCTAACTACTGATATTTCTCTCATCTTGTGAGCCTTAAGATCCTGTTGATGCAGCCTTAAAAAAAAATGGTGCCCTATTGTCTTTCATTTTTTTAAAAATAATCTCCTTTACCTGCTATAGCACTATTCAAAAGATTAGAAAAGTTTGTGCTTTTATACGTCAAATCAATCTTTGTCTAAAAAGGAATAAAACAATTTCATTTTTATATCTAAAACTTTGAAGTTCATAACTTAACATCTATGTTTTTATGTTTTTATGTCTATTTTTTATGAAAAATGAACTCGTTCCAAGGGTCCCACTCACTCTCAATGGAACAAACATCTCTGAATGCAGCAGCTATGTGTACCTAGGTCGAGAAATCAACATGATGAACGACCTAAAACCTGAGCTGCACAGGAGGAAGAGAGTGGCATGGAATGCCTTCAAAGGCATCGAAGAAATAGCTAAAAGGACAAAGAACCTCCGGCTCCGGGCACAAACCTGAGCTGCACAGGAGGAAGAGAGTGGCATGGAATGCCTTCAAAGGCATCGAAGAAATAGCTAAAAGGACAAAGAACCTCCGGCTCCGGGCACATCTCTTTGACTCCACAGTTCTCCCTGCATTAACATACGCCTCAGAGACCTGGGCCCTATGAAAGCAGGATGAGAATGCTATTCGGGTCTCCCAGAAAGGAATCGAAAGATCTATGCTTGGAATATCACGCCTCACTCAAGTGAGAGAAGGAATCCACAGTTCTGACCTCTGTTGCTATTCCAGAATCAGGGATGCTGTCTCGTTTGCCAAGGCATCGAAAATCAGATGGGCTGGACATGTAATGCGATTTGCAGACAACCGCTGGACTAGAGTCGTTACCGACTGGATCCCACGGGATGTCAAAAGATCACGTGGCCGCCCACCTACAAGATGATCAGACTTCCTTGTCAAGACCCTAAAGGAACAGTTTGAGGCTCTTCATATTCCTGAATCAACCAGATGCCATTGAGCTACATTGGCACATGATAGGGTCCAATGGAAATGTTACTGGTGCCTGCTGGAGCAAATCGATGAATAATGGGATTCAAGTGATCAAGTGAAGTGATGAACTTAACATCTACTTTTATCTTAGAACAGTAGTAAATTTTTCACAAAATGTGTGCCAAATTTTGAGACACACAGACATGGGGCAGAGATGCTACTGGCTCTCCCTGTGCCCAGCCATTCACGAGGTGCCTGGGAAGGATGGCGGGTTCTAGCCCTGGCCCGCCACCCCAGCAGAGTCTCACAACAAGCCAGACAACCCCCCAACTCCATGAAGGCCTCCATTTTCCACATCTGGACTTCCTCCTCATCAGAACTCCACCCAGCAGACCAGCCTATCACAGCCCGGATCATCAAGATCCACCCTGCAGCAGTCTTTTTTTAAATCCAGCCCAGGTATGCTGATCCAGACTCACAGACATGGGGCAGAGCTGCTACTGGCTCTCCCTGTACCCAGCCACTCATGAGGCACCCGTGAGGGATGGCAGGTTCTAGCCCTGGCCTGCCACCCCAGCAGAGCCTCGCAACAAGTCAGATGACCCCCCTAACTCCATGAGGGCCTCCATTTTCAACATCTGGCCTTCCTCCTTGTAAGAACTCCACCCAGCAGACCAGCCTATCATAGCCTGGCTGCGGTTCATTAATAAATGCTGGATTTAGAGATGACTACAAGAGTATGCTATCCACATGGAAGAGCCTGGCAAGCTACCCATGTTGTATTTGATATGCCAAATACCAGAAACAATTATAGACCTCATTCCCATGACCTGATGGAATGGTTTGAGGCTCTTTATGTTCCTGGAGCAATCAGGGTGCCCTTGGGCTCTACTTGCATGATACAGGATATATGGAGATATTACTGGTGCCCGCTCGAGCAAATTGATGATGAACGGAAGACAGTGATACAGTGATACAGTGTGCCAAATCATAAGTCATGTAGATGTTTCTTTTCAGATTATTCAAAATTAATTTTTCACTATGAATTCAGGTGACTGAACATTATTCAATAGAATTCAAGGATAAAATGCTTTTTCCTGTTCCAAGAGGCCTCATCTTAGATTTCAAAATGTGTTGCCAGTATTTCTCTTGTCTAACTTGTCAAACTACATGCTTTACCAACATTCTAGAAAAGAAACAGAATTATCTCCTTATTTACTTCTTTAAGAGAATTTAACGTAGCATCTTTGTGACATGTTTGAAAAAGAATTTTAAGTGTAAAAATAAATCCATCATCAGGCATTGTGATTAAGCAATAGCTCCTGGATCATATTATTATTTCGAAAAAAGTACTGTGGCATTGTTATTGAGTTTATGCGCTGAAAGGCATTTAAAATTCCAAAACACAAAAGAATAAAAACAACAACAACCATGTGCTGTTGCTAAAAAAAAGTACTAAAGATGCTTATAGGACATGACTGTTCCTGGGAAAAAATTACGATACAGATGAGCTCTGTATTTATCCCTTTTCATTCCTTATTCTGAACCTTCTTTTTTCTTTCTCTGTGTATCAGCAGTTCTCATGCTGCATGTTCTGTCTTCTGAAATCCTGAATGTCTACCCATTGGTCAGTTAGGCCTCTCGTCTTCTGTTCTGTGTTCTCCGTCCCAACCAACCCTTAGAGTTTTGTTACGCAACAAGGCCAGCTTACTGGAGGGGAAAAAAAGATGCTCAAATTCTCAGGAAGACTTGGAAATGGGATAGTTTCCCCTGCACTTTGCAAATTCATGCTTGGGCATATCACAAAGATGTAACCTTAAATTATTGTTACTTTCTTCAGAGCCCCAGATAATGAGATTGTCAGAGTCACCTTGGCTTATACAAAGCTCTGGGGATTAAGAGCCTGACCTCACACTTGCCCATTGAGCCAGATCTTCCACACCCTTGTCCACAGATTGAACCAAGGGACCATCATGATGGCTTCCTCGGCACTGAGGTGTAAACTTGTCACCTAACATTTGCTAGACAAGGATTTTAGTGACCAGACTGTCTTCTGGGTCATCCAACTCTTAAGAATATAAGTGAAAGGATACAAAAAATATTTGCATTTTTGATAGATACTCTTCTTGTTTTACCCATATGTGGTTTCTCTTTGAGTTGCCCTGATGCTAATGGAAAAAGGACAGGTTGTTTAAAAAAAGATAAAATCTCTGATGAACCCTAAAAAGCCCACCAATGTTCAGGGGCTACACAACTCAGTGCTCAGTGGTCCATGGATTGCCAGGGATCAATCAGGCTTCCTGCATACAAAACATGTGCTCAGCCTGTGTAAATCTCTCTGACCTCGTACCTCTTCTAATTGCATATCAAATCAAGATATCTTAAACAACACTGCTCCTAGGAAAATGTATTTTCCTAGAAGAAATAATCTAAAAGTAAGTCATTAATAAATTGTGACAGTTGAGATAAATTCATATGAATGTGATTGAAAGAAAGAATAGGAAATATGTAGGAAATGTATTTTCCTAGAAGAAATACTCTAAAGTTGATAAATGAGGATTTATTAAATTAATAAATTAATAAATGAGGATTGCTGAGATAAATTCTTATGAATGTGATTGAGAGAGAGAATACGTTAGACTTGAAAAACACAAACACTAAACTAATTATACATTTTTCTCTGAGAAACTACTTTCTCCTAGAAGGGTTCTAGAGAAAATTCACCTGTGACTTTGCACGGGAAACCACCAACTGCTAAATATGAGTAAACCATAAGACAAAAAAAGTCCTCATGAATAACTTGTGAATTTTCCTAAAATTCTTCCTCTTTTGAAGTCATAATATCAAAAACATGAGTACAAGGCCAGTTACCTCATCCAAGAGTGTGGCTCAGAAACACTACAGTCAGAACATAAATGAATGACTATCACCTCTGAGGTTAACTTGTTAAGGCTATTAACTTTTTCTGTGTCCAAGGATTTTGGTTTTTTGTTATATGATGGAGTCTAATAAAATACCTCTAATTACTGAAGAATTATATGACAGATAAAAATAAAATTAAGCCGAAAAATGTTATTTAACTTCATTTTAGGCAGCTTCCTTAATGCTTTACTTTCATTGTAGTGGAACATCCAACCATAATTTTCTAAGACTGTAGGTTAGCTCAAGGGAGAAATTGACATTTTCTAACACTTTGTTAAAACCAAATGGGGAAAAGACTCAATTTGTTATTGCTTAAAAACAGGTTACACTTCAGGTTCATCCTCACCTCCAAATGTCATTTTGAGAGAAGACACTCGAATTTTGGTAGAAGTGGGAACAATAACACACATACAGAGGAATGGAGCTAAATTTGCAAAATTCCATAATATTAATAACTAACAATAAATTAATTAAAATGAAAAATTATGTTCCTTTGAAATATGTTGGTAAAATTTGGGAAAAGAAGTAAGACTGAATTCTTTAATTGTTGTCCAAGGAATGAGAATCATGGGTAAATTAAAAGAATTCATGTCCAGTCAGTGCTTCATTTATCATATTTGTTACATCCTTCTGGTTAAAGCTTTTCTTTTGTCTCTGAAAAAGAATTTTCACAACTGGTAAATACTACCATTGACATGACCTTTAGTGACCTGGAGGAAGAAAAGTACATATTTTCCTAAGGAAATGAAAACACATACATAGGATGACTACAAACTTTAAAGTCACTTCTTTGATTCCCAGCCTGCTTATAGGATGTCTTACTGACTTACTCATCTTTAGTAAAACCTACATGTAGATCACCAAAGTACAGAATACGATGACTTACAAGTATTTATAATAAAGGACCTTTGCTTTTACTTCTGTTCTCTCTGAGGGAAGCTATTTATAGGATTATACAATGTATAGTTGTTAAGAGGATTAATAAAGTTTATGGGTCCAGAAGGGAAAGAAAGCATTTTTATGATAAGTTATGACCCCTAAGAAATGAGCATATTAGAGTAAAAAGAATGATGGGAGAAATCATGCTAATTCTTATAGAATGTTAGATAAAGAATAGGAAACAGTTAAAGTAAAAGAGAAAAAAAAGACAGAAGGGTTCTCTAAAAAGAATATAAAAAATAACACTAATTAAGCATTAAAACAAGAGAAAAGTGGCTTTTGTTATTTATTTATAACTTAATTTGCCATGAGATAAGGGAATTTGTTCCATATTATCTTAAAAATTTCCCCGGGAGTAGTACTATAATTTAGAATCAATTATAAAAATTATCCAAAGACTAGAAATTGGGCTCCCATTTGACCCTGTCATGCCACTCTTGGGAATATACCCTGGGAAGCTAAAAACACACAGCAGAAACACCATCGGCACTTTTATTTTCATAGCAGCACTGTTCACAATAGTCAGAATTTGGAAACAACCAGAGTGCCCGAGAACTGATGATTGGATAAAGAAACTTTGGAACATCTACACAATGGAATACTATTCAGCTGTCAGGAAAAAGCAAACTATGAAATTTGCCTATACACGGATAGACATGGAGAGGATCATGCTGAGTGAAATTAGTTAGAAGGAAAAGGACAGATATAGAATGACTGTACTTATTTGTGGGATATAAAAGAAACAGCATGATACCAATGTCCAAGAATAGACAAAACATTGATTGGGAGGTCTTATCAGGGTAGAACCTACTGCAAATGCATGGGAGTCAGAAGTTAGGCAATACAGAGAAAGGAACAGTGTACTAATAATTATTGTAAATGATAATACCATCTTGCCCCTAAATGTGTTGTAGGTGTGGCTGCGGTGCTGGGCTGTGTCAGCAGGTGGCAGGCTTGTCTACACCAGGGCTCTGCCCCATTGACCCTGGATGGTTGAAAAGACTGGGCCCCTGGGATGTACCCAGAGCCATGGCAGATCCTGGCAAGCTACCCATGGTATGTTTGGTATGCCAAAAACAGTAACAATAATGGACCTTATTCCCAACGAATGGAGACGTTTCTGGCACCTGCTCCAGCAAATTGATGAATATGGGAAGACAAGTGACACAAGCATAGAAACGAGCATTGAAAGTAGGCAAAAGAATATACATGATAACCTCTGTCTGTATTGCAAGCCACAGTGTGTAAAAGAAGAGAGAGAGAGAGAGAGAGAGAGAGAGAGAGAGAGAGAGAGAGTGAAAAATGCCTGCCAAATGTGGATGTGGGGAAAAGGGGACTCTCATACATTGTTGGTGGGAATGTCGACTTGTACAACCTTTTGGAAAATAATATGGACATTCCTCCAAAGACTAGAAATTGAGCACCCTTTTGACCTAGCCATACCACTCCTGGGAATATACCCTGGGAAGCCAAAAACACACTGTGGAAACACAATCTGCACTTTTATTTTCATAGCAGCACTATTCACAATAGCTAGAACCTGGAAACAACCAGTATGCCCGAGAACTAATGACTGGATAAAGAAACTGTGGTACATCTACACAATGGAATACTATGCAGCTGTTAGGAAAAATGAAGTTATGAAATTTGCCTATAAATGGATGGACATGGAAAGGATCACGTTGAGTGAAATTAGTCAGAAGGAGAGAGATATAGAATGACTGCATTTATTTGCATGACATATATATATATATATATATATATGTGTGTGTGTGTGTGTGTGTGTGTGTGTGTGTGTGTGTGTATGTATAAACACACACATATTATGACACCAAAATCCAGTGTCAGGCGAAACAGGGATCAGGAGTTCTTACCAAAAGTGGAAATTACCGCAAAATGTGTGGGAGTCAGAGGTTAGGTAAGACAGAGAAGGGAAACATGTGTGAATAAATGTGGAAAGGGTTAATGCCAACCTAGAACTGAGCATTAAATACAGGCAAAAAATGCACATGATGGCCTCTAAGTGTATGTAGTGCAACCCACAATGTGTTAGAGAAGGAAAAGAGAGGGAGAGAGAAAAGAGATAAAGAACCTGCCATTTAGGCAGGCTATGGGAGGGGGAGGGAATTGGGGACATTGGTGGTGGGAAATGGGCTCTGGTGGAGGGCGGGGTGCTGGAACACTATGTGACCGAAATCTCTAAATAAAAACAATGTTGTAATTGTATTACTCACGGTGGTATAATAAAATATTTAATAAAAAAATTGCCTGCCATAGATGCAGGCTGGGGGAAGGGGGAATTCATGGGACATTGAGGGTGGGAAATGGGCACTGGTGGAGGGGTGGGTGTTGAAATACTGTACGACTGAAACCCAAATATGAACACATTTGTAACTATATATCTCATGGCGGTATAATAAAACAATTTTAAAAATCCAAAACAAAAACAAAAATTATTTTTGTAGTGAGTTTAATTCATCAAGAGCTAGGCTATGTCAGTTATATAAATTAAAGAGTGAGAAATATTTAAGAAAGAAATGTCAAAATGAGGCCAAACATACTCCTTCAAATGTTTTATGAAAGACATTTCAAGGCAGTGGGTAAGATACTTTCCTTGAATGTTGATCCCACTATAATCCACACAACTGGGAATAGTTTCTTGAGATCCACCAGGAGTGATCCCTGACACAGAGCCAAAAGTAAGCCTTGAGCACTTCCAGGTGTTGTGGTTTCCAGGGAATAGGGGATGAGGAAAATCAAGAACAATTTTATAAACTTCTAGTTAGAAAATAAATAAATTGTGGAGTCTAATAGTCAATTAGTGCCCTACTTAATACCATAGCATATACCTGGTAGTTGTTAAAAGCAGATCATAAAAAATGCTCTCCACATGGGTGAGATGGATAGTACAGTAGGTAAGGTGCTTACCTTGCTCTAGCTGACCTAGGTTCGATCCCTGGTACCCATCATATTCCTCAATCCTACCAGGTATAATCCTTTAGCTCAGAGCCAGGAATAAACCCTGAGCACCACTGGATATGACCCAAAACCCTCAAAAAACAATCTAACCACACATGCAAAAAGTACAGTGGTGTGGTAGATATATGTCTTAACTATCCTTATTTTGATAATGATTTAACAACATATATATAAAACAGATTATCACCTTATATTATTCAATATTATGTCAATCATCTCAATAAAGATGGAGAAAAATAGCAACTTGATAGTTTATATGAAACATAAAAAGTATTTCTTTCCTTCTTAAACTGAGCTGCTATAATATGTATGATTTATTCTTCTCTTCAGTCATAATTCCTCATCGCCAATTATCACCTGGGTGTGTAAGGAGGCTAGGATGTGTGTGTGCACATTCTATGTGCATGTGTGTGAGTGTGAAAGTGTGTGTACTTTTGAAACCAAAGCAGGAATTACTTACCAGAGGACCCATCAGACCTGGCCCACCAACGGGCCCTGTAGCCCCTTGGGATCCCATATCTCCTTTCTCTCCATCCTCTCCAGGCAGTCCCCTTCCTCCTGGATCCCCCTGTATAAGAAAGGGAAAATAGTAAAATAAGTATGTAAAAATCATATTTTTATGTAGCACCTAAAATACTTCATCTAAATTTCTGTATGTTTGTGGGCAACCTCGGGAAATGCTTATGGAATTGTTCCTGACTGTACACTCAGAACTCACTTCTGGCGGTGCTTGAGGGAACATCTATGTTGCTGCAGATAAAATTCCATTGGCAGATTGCAAAGCAAAGCTCTACCTGCTGTCATCGCTCTGGTCCCTTATGTTTAATACTTTAAAGATTCCACATCAATTTTATTCATGTTAAAATAACATTTACCTTTATTCCATCTTTTCCTTGAAGACCTTCTTCTCCTGGAGCTCCTGTTTCACCCTATTTTATAATAAAATAGATTTATTATGTTGCTAAATCATCTATCTTTATTATTTGCTCCTGGAACCTAAAGAAACCAGTACCTCTATGTTAGGGAGCCTCTGGGGTCCCCAACAATATCAGAACAGAAGTTCTCTTCCACCTCTGAGGCTGCCGGGGAATGGATGAAAACTCACAAGTTTGGCGCCAGTTCCAAAAAGGCTTTTAATAGTACAAAAGCTCTACCATCGCAATCCAATACAATGAAAGAACTCTAGCTCTGGTCAGAAATTAGACCATAACGAGAGCCCAAGTCTCCCATCAAAGAGAGAGTGTCATACCTGAGAGTAGTCCTACCAAAAAGAAGGGGAAAGGGAAAAAAAGGGCAGAGTGCCTCAAGTCAGTCCCCTTATATACACCAAAGTAATCCCAACTGTTAACAGGGAGGGTCCTGTCAACAAAGAACCTTAAACAGCTTGTAGAAGGGTAGTGTCACACTCTACTGCAGGTATAAACAAAGGAGTATGCCAAGGACTAATCCCTTCTTCCAAGATTATTTCTTATGTAAAACACTGGAGGGGGCTGATATAAAGTAATGCATCTTAATTTCAAGGGCTTCATGTAATCTAGATGGTACCCAAAAAAGTCCTTCTTATTTACTGTCTGCACGAGGGTAATTCTGAGTATCTTGTTCTCCGTATACTGACAGGACATATGGAAATATTACTGGTGCCGCTCAAGCAAATCGATGATCAATGGGAAAACAAGTGATACAAGAGATTCCGGCATGATCACAGTACCAGGATCTGCCTTTTCTCCCTTACAGAGCATAGAAGATGACTAAGGTCTTGGTAGATCAAAATGTTGTCTTCTATAAATAGAACTTGTGCAAATGTAAAAGCTTACTTTTTGAAGCTTAGGGTGGCATGGACTCTCTCAGTATCACTTATATCACTTGTCTTCCCAGTGCTCATCAATTTTCTCTAGCGGGCACCAGTAACATCTCCATAGGTCCTGTAGCACGCAAGAGTAGCCCAAGGGCATCTGCTTGCTCCAGGAACACAAAGAGCCTCAAACCATTCCTTCAGGTCAGGGAAATGAGGTCTATAATTGTTACTAGTTTTTTGGCAAATCCCATACGACATGGGTAGCTTGCCAGGCTCTGCCATGTGGATGGTATGCTCTTGGTAGCAGGCTCTCAGTTTGTGCATTTATTGATGAACTGCAATGAGGAGTGATTGGCTTTTCTCCTGGATGGAGCTCTAACGAGCTGGGAGTCTGGATGTTGAAGATGGCTGCCCTAATGGTGTGGGGGTTCCTCTGACTTCGTTTGAGGCTCTATTGGGATGGCCGCCCAGGACTAGAACCTTCCTTCCCTCCCAATGCCTCCTGATCAGCTGAGCACAGGGCCGTAGCAGCTCTGCTCTGTGTATTTGTGTCTCTCTCAGTACCTGAACTATTTAAAATTAATCCGTGTTTCTTCCAGTTACTTCAACACTTACAACACTAATAACTTCCATTACTTCAATAATCCTGTGCCTACTTCCCTCAATTCTGGGGGTGGGGCAGGGGAGAGAAAAACAGAGAAACTAAATGAGAAGCAAATCTCCCTGTTTTGTCTTTTTCTTAATAAATGCTTCTGAAATTAACTCAGATATGTCAATCTTAGGAAAAACAAATATCCCTAATGAAGTGTTTTCTCTGTTCAAATAACTTCTAAAACTTTTTAATGGCAGAAATTTACAATTGCTCACTTGAATTATGTCAATTTTGCATAACTATTTTTAATTTTTCTTTGCTTTTTTGTGTCACACCTGGCAATGCTCAGGGATTACTCCTGGCTCTGCACTCAGAAATTACTCTTAGCAGTGCTCAGGGGACCATATGGGATGCTGGGGATTGAACCCAGGTTAGCCACATGCAAGTCAAACACCCTACCTGCTATGTTATTGCCCCGGTTCTCCTAACTCATTTTATTTTAAAGTAAAATTTACTTTTAGTGCCAACAAATTCAATCTTTTTTATTGTTAGGTCAAGACAAATATATCCTGTACATTTATTCCTAGTATTTTTGATTTTCTTCTTCATGCTAATACCAAAAGCAAGCATAATGATTCCACATATTGGCAAGAGCGCTGGAGAGAATATCTGATTTGGAGAGAAGATGTGTGAGTCTCAATTTGAACAGGATTTGGCAGGTAGCTTTAGAATCACGAAATAAAGATAAACATTTTCTATAGTGTTCCAAGAAAGTATATCATATACAAAAGCTTCTAACCAAGTGTTAAGTCTGAAATCAGGTGAGCTAATGCACTAAATTGGTTTCTAGTTGGCACTTACCCGTAATCCTGGTTCCCGGTAACTCCAGTTGTGCCTGCTGGTCCAATGTCTCCCTGAAGAAATGAAGGGAAAAAATTAAACTCTTCTATTAAGAAAATTTGGGGCGAGGTGACAGTACAGTGGGTAGGGCATTTGCCTTGCATGTGCCTGGCCTGGGTTCAATCCCCATATTGTGTTTTAAGAGTTATCATGTGTGATCCCTGAGCACAGTGCCAGGAATCAGTCTTGAGCACAACTGGGTTAGGGTTTGGCCCCCAAGTCAATCCCCAAACTATTTTTTGTCTTGTGGGATCAGAAACAGCTGAACTCAGGGGGCTACTCCTGGCTCTTTGCTCAGGGGATCAGTCAGTAGACCATGAATACCAGAGAACAAACTTGGGCCTTCCATATGCAAAGCATCTACTCAGTCTGTTGAACAATATTTCTGGCACTAAACTATTTTCTACTAAAAAATGTCAAACAATCATAAGGGAATACCGAAATGAGAGGGGATCCATAAATACTTCCCATTTTTAACTGCATTCCCAGCGCTGTTTTTGAGAAGATGGAGGTCTGTTAAAATGCACCAAAGGTAGGGAACTTGATGTTGAATGGTTAAGAGACCCTCTCCCTTTCTATTTCTGAATATTACCTTAGTACCTGGCTCTCCTTGCATGCCAGATTCTCCCTCAATGCCTGAAGGTCCCTAGAAGAAAACAATTTACACATGATTTGTGTGTATTTCTTCAATGATGACAAAGGTGATAACATCGTAACAGCATAAAAAGGTAGCAGAAACTCTTAGTTTAAAGGTGATATATATATATATATATATATATATATATATATATATACATATATATAGTGGTAAGAATTGTTTGCCCTTTCTAAACAACACTGCACAAGTCTCTGGGACTCTTAAGAGAGTTCAAATATCAAGACACAATCACTTGAATTAAGGAATTTTAATCAGTCATTCTAATTCCTATTAGAATGGGAGAGCTATTCGGGTCTCCCAGAGAGGAATCGAAAGAGCTATGCTTGGAATATCACGCCTCACTCAAGTGAGAGAAGGAATCCGGAGTTCTGACCTCCGTCGCTATTCCAGAATCAGGGACACTGTCTTGTTTGCCAAGTCATCGAAAATCAGATGGGCTGGACATGTAATGCGATTTGGAGATGACCACTGGACTAGAGCTGTTACCAACTGGATTCCACAGGATGTCAAAAGATCACGTGGCCGCCCCTCCTACAAGATGGTCAGACTTTTTGTTAAGACCCTGAAGGAACAGTTTGAGGCTCTTCATACTCCTGAATCAACCTGATGCCATTGGGCTAGAGTGGCACGTGGTGGGCTCCAATGGAAACGTTACTGGCACCCAGCCTCTGGGCACAGTGGGTGTGGCCCTGAGCTCCAGCCACCACAGCCAACCGCCGCAAGACAGAGACTCCAGATCCAAGGCTACGCAGCTCGGCCTCATGGTGAGCGGCCCCATTGGAGTTCCTGGGAGAAAAGTAAAAGGCTTGGCCAGCACCTGGTCATGTCCTACATAGCTCCTAGGGCCTGCTAGCCATGAAGGCGGCCGCGCCTGCTGGACTTGGAGCAAGGATTGAGGGCCTCCACTCAGTCCCCAGCCTCCGGGCCCAGTGGGTGTGGCCCTGAATTCCAGCCACCACAGCCAACGCCGCAAGACAGAGACTCCAGATCCAAGGCTTCACAGGCGCACGATCTTGGAATCAATGTATTTTAGCACCAGGTCTTTTCAGGATCTTTCTCGCTTGTACACGCCAACGATCATTCTATTTGCATCAAACTGGAGAGGTTATGGGGAATGAGGAATTATTATGTCACACTAGAACTCACTATTAAATAATCAGATAGATACATCATACATTATTAGTATCCATAGGACAAGCCATAAAGTGTAATAGAAGAGAGGTTGGGAAATACAGGGACATAGACAAAGAGATAGATAAGGAAAATGCACCTGCAACGGGGGCAGGCAGTGTTTGGGTGGGTGTGTTTGGGAATTGGGTGGTGGGAATTGGCACTGGTGGAGGGATGGATTCTGGAACATTGTATTGTAGAGACCCAGTTATGAACATCCTTGTAATTCTATATATCACATGGTATATAATAAGGGTTGGGGAAGATGAAGGAGAGACGGAGAGAGACAGAGAGAAAGGGAAGAAGAAATGCCTGCTCTGGAGCTGGGAGAGGGGAAATGTGGGGACATTGGTGGTGGGAATGGGGCACTGGTGAAGGGATGGGTGCTGGAACAATATATGACTGAGACCCAATTATGAACATCTTTGTAATGTTCTCATGGTGGTAAAATAAAAAATTTAAAAAAAAAAAAGAAAATGTTACTGGCACCCGCTCGAAGCAAATTGATGAATATGGGATTCAAGTGATTCAAGTGATTCTAATTCCTCCTTTCACAATTTTATCCTCAGTATACAATGTGCTAAAAACAGTAACAATAATAGACCTCATTCCCAACAAATGGAGACGTTACTGGCACCCACTAGAGCAAATCGATGAACAACAGGAAGACAAGTGACAAGTGATTAAAGACTGATACCCTTCCATTGCCTCATAATTATTGCTAATTTTTAATTATCCTATGTCTCATCCTTTGTTATTGTTATCCATTTCTACTAAGCCCTCTGAAACATACTTCATAAAAAGAAACAAAGTTTTTAGAGTACAATGTAGTTTTTCTTTTATTTTTTTCTCTACAAAAGGTATATACACAGCTTTCACATTTGAGTCCAATTTTGGTTTCCTTTACCTTAAAAACACAGTTTTTTTTCAACCTCTGACTAGTTCTGGGCTTTGCACTTTTGCATTAATTTTATGTCTTAGAGCACTCATCTGTGTTTGGGCATGTGACATAAGCCTCACCTTTTTTCTCTTCCCTTCCTTAGCCTCTTTTCTGCCTCCCCTTTCATTGCCTTCCCCCATTTCTTCTCTTCTTTGAAGAATAGGACTGTGCTTTTTATGCAATTTATCATCTGGAATGAATTATAAAACCTTAAAGGAGCCAGGAACTGTCTATTTTGTTCATTCGCATATCTCCAGAAAATACCTAGCAGTCCACAGCAAAAGAAAAGGCAAAACCAGCACAGAAATTGAGTGGAAAAGGTCAATACATCAGGAGCAACTTGAACAGGTCTGCAGAAAGTAAATAATGTCTGACATTATTTATCATTTTAAGAAAGTGGCATTTTATTAAAAGTCATGAAAGTTACCTTTAGAAATAATACAAGAAAGATGACAAAAGCTAGTTAAGGTAGGAAGGGAGTTGGAAGAGACAGGAGGGAAGAACAGAGGCCTATAGGGAATGACATATGGTTCATGTAGATGATTTTCCTTGCACATGTGACTGACTATGTACACTTCTTGATCTTTAGTACAATGACAACAAATATCTGAGAACTAGAACAGGGCAATAGAGATGAAAAAGAAGGGATAGAGTCCGGACATTAAGGGGACATTATGCAAAGAAAAAGATGGCTGACTGAGAAGATTAAATAGGAGAATGGTAGTATATGGTAAGTGGGTAAAAGAGGTTTCCTTTAGTGATATGAATAAAAGGAGGACAAATAACAGACAAGTGATGGGTTTGAAAAACTACTACAAAATGATTCTTTATAATGTGTAGTACAGCAATTGACTTTCTACGAGAATTAGAAAAGAAATGAACAGTACTAATGAACTAACAAGAATCATGAAAATTTACCTCAGCACCCATTTCTCCAGGGGGCCCAGCATCACCTGGAGGTCCTCGTGACCCTATATTAAAATAAAATGTAGGTTTTTAGAATTAATTTTGTTCTAAGAAGCTTATTTTACAAAGTTTATAATAATTATGTTCATAGTGTTATGTGTGATATTTTGTAGACGTGATAGTTTATTACACTCAGTTAATGAACCAGATAATTCTGTTAATTATATTATCTTTTGAGATAAGTAGAAGTGATTGCTGGTATTTAACTAAGGAAGACAATGAGAAAACAGTATCTTAAAACTACAGGGTAGATTTTGATGAAATTTTGAGGTTATACGATTTTCCTTATCTTCTTTTTTTAAAAATAGGCCTTGATCTTAGAGATACCCACAATTTTGGAGTTATATTTCTAACCTCTTTTTTTCTGTTCCACATTCTGTTCCTCTTTTTTTCTGTTCCTCTTTTTTCTGTTCCACATTTTTTCTGTTCCACAGTGAACTGCCAACTTCACATTTATCAGAAAACGTGCAATTCAATGTAGCTAAATTGATTATATAATCTTTCATTCGCAAACCTGGATAGTCCCAGTTTTAATATATAAAATTTTTATGAACTCATTCAGATGATAATTTAGGAATTATTTTCCACATACAATGTATCTATCTCCTGTTTATTTTAAGTTAGTAGTTTTGATTTTCTTTGGGCCACATATGACAGTGCTCAATACTTTCTACTTTCTCTGTGGTTTAGGGATCAATGCTTATGGTGCCACTCTTAGTGGTGCCATGACTAAATAGTACAATTTAGGTGCTGTTTAGTCATTTAATTATTTATAGGTAAAAAATAATTTCTTGTATAAAGACTTAGATATTACAAATATTGCTTCCCAAACCTGTTAACATGTTATTTCTACTTAATCATTAAGAAAAATTAGTTTGTATTTCAGTTCACTTGTCTAATAATTAGATTTTTTTTGCCTAAGTAATTAGATTCGGGGTATATGATCTTTTGTCAATTAAACAAATACAAATTAATTGGATAGACTATGCCAGACATTATACTGGGGAAGAGGATTTCAGAGCATAAAGAAATAGTCTCTTCTGGAAATTTCAGACCTTTAAGATAAAGTGATAGTTATGCAAACAATGCTAAAGAAAGCTAAATTAATCTTGGTCAATATATATTAAAATTTGTATGGTTATAAAGAAGTACACAGAATGGAGAAAAATATCATGCCCTTTTAATAAAATTAATACCATATCTAAATATTTATTTGGAAGGCATCATATAAACACATATATTTAATATATGTGTCACAATTTACTTATTATTTGTAAAGTTCACACCAAAGGTTAAATATTCAAAGAAGGAAATGAACATAATTTGGTAAGAATAGGTCTTTGAGTGCTAGAATTTTCCACTTGCTATTAGTTAAATGCATTATGCAAAGGCCACCTGTGAACCTTTGTGTCAACTGGTGGATAAGATCAGCCCAGTAGTTTGAAAGACTACATTGTACTGTAAATCTTTGAAGCAGGTAACAGCATATTATATCTGATACCATTAACCAGAAAAATTACTTCATAGGCAATAAAGAATAATTTTGAGAAAGTAGGTGTGACAAGTTCTTTCCTTTCCACGATCCATTTTCCATGGAAACTATATAATTAAATCACATTTATGAAATTGTGATGTAAGTGTTTTTATTCTTGGTACAATAGCATTTCTGTCATATTTATACATTTTGATCCACCAAATTTAGTGTTCGGTTTTTCTAAATAGTCTTTATATTATAGAATTGTAGTCATAAAAGTGATTGTGTGTGTAATAGTGTGATCATTATTAATGAACAAAGCTTTTCATAAAGAAAAGTTTGAAAGTCAATAAAACAAAGTTATCTTTGTTGAAAACAGAAATAAGTGAAATTTCAATTGTTCTATAAAAACAAGAACAAATTTGACTATATAAAACCAGGAAGGCACTAAAATCTATATTCCCAGCAAAATTATTTGTGCTATGTAATGAGGCACTTATGATAAATGCTGCTTTTGAAAATGTATCAGCCACAACACAGCAGGGCAGCAGGGCAGGATAAGAGAAAGGTATATGGCCATTAGGAGGAAAACAGAATCTGAAGGATAAAGACAACTTACTGGCTCTCCTGCAAGTCCCCTGTCCCCTGTACTCCCAGGGACTCCTTGTAATCCCTGTACAAAGAAAAGGGGAAACATGAGGAAACACTGATACTTAAAAAATATTTTAGTCAAGGCACTGACTAATAGTATTGTGGGTAGAGCAGTTTGCTTGTATGCTACTGACCCCAATTTGATCCCTGACAACCCATAAGGTCCCCTAAGTTTGCCAGAATTGATCACTGAGTGTAAAGCCAGAGGTCAGCCCTAAGTGTCACCCAGTGTGACCCCCAAACACACACACACACACACACACACACACACACACGTTGGGTGACAAACCCTACTGAGCTTTAGCCTCCAGCTACACTTAGCTAATGTGCAGAGCTGGTCTCTGCCTTTGAGGAATCTCCGGAGCAGACAGAATGGTAGTTTGGGCAGAATTGGACTGATTTCATAATTTTATATGGCATAAATATTTTTATCATGAATCTCACCTGCCCCAGATCAGATCAATATTCTGTTCCCATGGGTCCCGCATGGGACATACATGTAGATATTCCAAGAGTACTTGGCCACGCTGGACCAACCATAATGTAATCAATTATCCTTGTTCAGAGACATGCCAGTGTGCCTCCGGGAAAACTAACATGTCTCTGACTCTAAAGGTAATGCCAATGTGAATTATTCTGATGAATTTTAGACCTTAATGGGATCCAGAGTCTGGGATCTGCTAGCTATATATATTCATGGCAAAAAGTATTAATGCCATTTCCTACAAATTACATTCTGAACTGCTTTCTGTTTCAGAGATGTAGCCCCTCCTCACTCTGCTAGGGAGATTTGCTTCTGGAAGTCAGCTCTGACTTTTTGTGAAGCTTGAACCAAAAGCCCATCTAAAGATCTATATTTCAAAAGGGTCATTTACCTGGCTTCATCTCTAGATAGCCCAACCCACAATGGGCTGGGATGGAAGATTTTGGTGGGATTCTGTCTATAATAGAAGTTAGAAAAAAAGAAGAAGGGGCCTTTTTGCCATTTTGGCTTCCTTTGGTGTTTTCCTCTCTCCGATCTCTGTTGGGCTTCAACACATGGTAGCAGCCATCTTGACCTACAAGTGGCCGGGGCCCAGCTGGGAACCCAGAGTCGGGGTTTTTCCTGTTCTTGGATTGTATATCAGAACCTGTGATAGTAAAGTCTTTTAAAACTACGCTAGATTCCTGAGTTTTCATCCATTCCCCGCCAGCTTCAGAGGTAGTAGGGAACTCGTTTTCTGGTATTGTTGGGAACCCCAGCAGTCCCCGATGCACACACACATTTTATAAGTTGGGTCCTTATCTTATATTTACTTCTCAATTATCCGACCAAATTTTTCTAACTCTATTGTTGTTTATTTTGTGGTAAAATATAAATATAATATAAAATTTATTATATCAATATATTTATTATGTCAATAAATTTATTATATCAATAATTTAAAACAGAGTTCTTATTTTTTTGAAGTAAAATAGGTTTTATTGAGGAGGTTTTTGGAAAGGGAAGGAGGAGGAAAGGTAAGAGAGAGGGAGAGTAATGCGCTCAAGGGAGAACGCGGGCTACTCCAAAGACAGAGAGCGAGTAAAAGAGAGAGTACACATCTCAAGAGGGGGGGAGATGCGGGGCAACACACGTGCTCAGGCACCACATGTGCTGGGCCACATGGGCTCATGCAGCATGTGTGCCCAGGCAGCATGTGCGCACAGCCAACATGCGTGCCCAGGCAACATGAACGCCAAAACAGAGTTCTTAGACACGAGGTATATTTACATTGTTGTACTATCATCACCATTGTCTATCATCAGAATTATTTAATAATAGTATTTAGTGAATACTTATTAAATGACTTTCAACATACCTGGTTCCCTGGCAACCATCATTGTCCTTTAGTATGAATCTGACTATGCTAGGTCACTTATAGTTGTGGAGTAATAAAATATTTATTTTTTTTCTGTTTGGCCTATTTCACATACATGTTTTCAAGGCTCACTCCCATTGTAATGTGGTTCATTTTATGATTTCAGAGCTGCATAACATTCCGCTCTATGACTAAACACTAAACACATTTGGGTTTTCTGTTAATCTGTCTACGCTACAGACACTTGGACTTTCTATCTTTTGGATTTTGCACAAATATTTCAATTTATTCATCACACTCTTGTCAACACCAGTTCTTCTCACTTATTTGTCTCCATCTCTGTCCCCCCCCGCCCCTGTCAGTGTGTATAATAGCAGTTGCACTAATGGATAAGTTGTATCTCATTTGGCTTTTTATCTGTTTTCCCTAATACTGTGTTACCCTCTAATGTATTTTTGGTATTATTTTCTGTGTAGAAAGTTTATTCAAGTCCATTTGTCCTTTTGCTCATTTCTCATCAGATTTTATGCTATCAAGTTGCAGGAGTTCTTTGTATTTACTGTGTTATTTATAGCTACCTACAGTTTGTATTGTTAGGTATTTATAGCTACCTATAGTTTATAATTTTTTCAGGAGTTCTTTGTATTTACTATGTTATTTATAGCTACCTATAGAGCTTTCTACTATACATGCAAAACTAATTTCCTATGATTATTTGAAATTTGGATTTTTAAATAACTCTAATAAAAATATATTGTCTCCCCCTCACCACCATAGAATCTTTGTGATGAGTAAAGCCTGGCATGGAATAGAATTATCAGACAATGACCAGAAAGGACAATTGGACCTCTTCATCTCACTTAATTTTCTTCCATTTTCACACCAGTCATGAACAATACTATAGAATAATTCAGTATATGTTTATATATGGGTATATGTTCCAAATTTACACTCCAACTCAGGCTCATAAAATCTAAATTAAATGTTAGTTTATTTATTTATTTATTTTTAAATATTTTATTATATGACTGTGAGATATACAACTACAAAGATGTTCATGTTTGGGTTTTGGTCATACAGTGCTCCAGCACCCATCTCCCCCATCAGTGCCCATTTCCCACCACCAATAACCTCAATTCCTCCCCCTTGTTAGTTTTTTTTTAAATCTCCTATTTAATGACTTACTGAATGTATTCTTTTGTGCCTAATATTAATGATGACTAATGATGCATAAAATATTGTCCTTTTCTATTTGCCATTTTCCTCCTCTAATTATGGGAAGGCTGGGGCCTATACAGAGGAACACAACTTGCATTTTATCTTAAAACTGAAAGTTAAAAGAAGACTATGTTAAAATAAAATGAAAGATATCAAAATTATGTAGCAACATATAAACTTGTGCACCAAATGAACCAAAGGGTAAAAGCTGAAAAGCTTAAATAATGCCTGCCTAATTTTCTTTCCAAAGTGTGTTTGCACACAACATGAAGCTTAATAGACACTTGCAATGCTGCTAATGGTGCATAAAAGCCGTTTGACAAACCTATGAAGCTATCTTAATGGAGCCTATTTATTTTTATTGCCAATGAAGCAGAAAAGCACAAGCTGGTACCAATAAAAACTCCTTTAAAGATTTTCAGACTCTATTTTTCAGATACGTATGTGCAGCAGAATTCCTTGCTCCATGACTTCAATTCAGCAATTGCAAAAATGATAACCAGGAGGATAATGATTATTGTGACCATTATTTGTTGAGAGCCTCACCAAGCACATAATGACTGCATTTGTTATACTTAAGAAAAATAATAACCTTTTATTTTTCTTTAGAGAATTTGTCCAAAGTGAAACAGTTAGCAAGTGGCAGAACAAGCATTTGACCTTCAGTACATCTGACTCCAATATCAGGCTCTTTCGCTCTACTGAACTGCTTCTACTGATTAAAATGATGTCGCAACTAATCACTGCCTTTCCCTTATCCAAAAAAGTGTGGAACATTCTCACAGACTTTTAATGTACAAGCAAAGGAATATATTTTATGACTATACTTTCACTGTAGGAGTATGAAAATACTGTTCATTCAGCTTCATTATCTGAAAGTAGGAGGAAACAGGTAATATTGTGAACTTTCATACGATTATAAAATAATTTTCTCAAATATTCTTATTACAGAGAAAACAATAAAGAACTATTACGAGCTTCCACCCCCAGTATGGCCATGTACTATCAAACCACTCTCTATGTAGACAAATAAAAAAATTTTTTTTGAGGGAGAGGAGGAACTCCCAAGAAATGCTAGGAGAGCTTAGGCCTGGTGGGCACTCCTGGAAATTTTGGCTTTCTGGGTCTGACTTCTCAATGCCAGGACCAAAGGATGTAGTACTGTTTGGGCCCGTAGTTCTGTGGAGCACCGAACCACCCAGATATACTCAAGTCTCTTCAGGACCTCACCTGTTTAACCTCTGGGGGCTATGCAGTACTATGGACTGACTAGAGTGATTTCCTGGCCCACAAAGTACTCTAAAAAAACAATGAAGGCATTGAAGAAAGATAAAAGTTGGTAAAAACCGGGGTGAAGGAGTCCCCACTTGTAAGGAGAAAAATATTATGAGTTGAATTTCTGAGTTGTTATATGATTTTTTTTCAGCCTGAATGAAATCCATTTAGGATTAGTTAAAAATAGAAATATGAAGTCTGACTGTAAAGAAGAATGATAAAGCAAAATATGCAGGGAGACCGCAATTGGTGGAAGAGTTAGAGAGGGGAAACCTCAAATCTGATATAAAGCCTACTCAGATGTCTAAGAAAATAACTGCAAAAATTCTCATATTAGTACAAAAAAAGCAAGGAATGAAGAATAAAAACAAACTGTAAAGATGTAATATTTATCACACAAGGGTTTTAAAGTAGCTAATACAGGGGTTGGAGATATAACTCTGATAAATTACATGCTTTCCGTTCATGAGATGAGTTTTATCTCTGGTACTGCACTAAATAAATAAATAAAATGCCAATACAAATATTCTCAATAATTTAATCATTTCACTAAAGTACTGTAAGTCATTCTATCTAAACTAAAATTTGAAAATATTATTAAAACATGTAATTATGATAAAATAAACAAATGGTAACTTGAGAAATGGATCTACAAAAAACAAAGGAAATAATAAATTTGGAAATTACTGTAAATAACAAAACATAAAGTGGCATACTAAATAAAACTATAAAAATAATTAAACTAAACAGATAACGAGCCGGAGTGATAGCCCAGCGGGTAGGGTGTTTGCCTTCCATGCAGCCGGCCTGTGCCGCCCGGGTTTGATCCCTGGCATCCCAGATGGTCCCCGGAGTACCACCAGGAGAAATTCCTGAGTGCAGAGTCAGTAATAACCCCTGAGCATCGCTGGGTGTGACCCAAAAAAGCAAAATAAAAAAAAAACTAAACAGATAAAATACTAATAAAATACAGAATGTCATAATAAATAAGAAAGAAAAATAATACATTAGGTATAAAGTATTTATCAGAGATATGAAGAAACACTTGGAAATTATAAAAGGTTAATGTACAGGAAAGTCAATGCCATCAGAAATGTGAATGCTCCAAAAATAGAAGTTATTGGGAAAGGACTATGTAAACCTCAAAATTATATAACAAACTGCTGATTCACTGTCCAACCCACATTATTCATTTAGGTAGCTCTACTCATCCAGTAGCCTATTAAAATAGCTGATCGTAGCTACAGTTACAAAACATGGTGCTAGTATTTTTAATTTGATTTAGGAAATCAAATTATACATTATACATTTGTCTAGGCATAGCTGAAAGATCAAATTAAGGTAAATTTTAAGAAAGAAAACTGAAAATTTAGTCTTTTTCTGTTTTGTTTTTGTGCCACACCCAGAAGTGCTCAGTGTTTACTCCTGGTTCTGTGCTCAGGCATCACTCCTGGTGGAGTTCGGGAACTATATGAGGTGCCAACGGGATTGACGTTCCAACCTTTTAGTCTGATTTTTCTAGAGTAAGAATGTACTTAATGAGCTCCAAATTTTTTCTTCTATTTACAATATATTAGCTTTGCGTACAGCATAGCAAAGTAGAGTGGTCCCACAGAAATAGCATTTATATTAGTACGGAAACCCAAATGACAAATATTTATACTGATGAATGTTACTTGGACATGACTTTAATTAATAATGTGATGTCACATACAGGTTCTTTCCCAGGATATAATTGTTTTTTCTTTTTGGGGGTATTTTTTCGGCTTTTGATACTTTAGGCTTGACCAGCCAAACATAATGCTGTTATGGGAAGCAACAAGCAGGGGGCAGCAGATTTCAAAGAGGAACAGGCAAAACTTTAGTGACAACTAGTAAAGCAGCTATTAGCAATTTTTCCTTTTAAACACATCAGCTGCATTCCATTTAAACTACTATCAAATTAAATATTTTAACTTACATATATGTATAAAACAAATCAAAATTTCATTAAAATTATTTACTAATGAGAACAATTGAAATTATTCATACATTTAAGTGTATGTTCAAAATTATATATAGCTTACATATATTTAAATGATCATATTAGGGGCTGGAGCGACAGCACAGTGGGTAGGGCATTTGCCTTGCACGCGGCCGGCCTGTGCCGACCTGGGTTTGATCCCCGGCATCCCATATGGTCCCCCCGAGCACTGCCAGGACTAATTCCTGAATGCAGAGCCAAGAGAAACCCCTGAGTATTGCCGGATGTGACCCAAAAAAAAAAAAATAAATGATCATATTAAAAACATTTAACACTGAAGTGTTTGTCTCTCAGGAGAAAAAAATGACACAATTCTAAAAATAGTTTTGAAGGTATGAAAATGACTAGTGTTATAGGATAGTAAAAACTCTTTAGCAAAGTCATAGGAAAGTATAATGCCACACATAACTCCACACTCCAGTGGCCTTGAATAAAAGGTAAAATGGAATCAAAATGAAGTTAGGTAAGAAGCCTCAAGAAATTTTACTTTTGGTAACTTTGTTAATGTTCACTATATTTATATGACCTATTACTATTTTATTTTAAAATGAATTCCACAGAAAAAATAATATGTAGTAACCAGTTGGTAAAAAGAAATAGTTTCTAGCTGATTAATTAGGTACAATTGAGGCCCAGAGTGAGTAAGCAATTTGACCAAGTAAAACACTCAACAAGTAATTTAAGGAGGAAAGTAATTTGTGTTCTCTTCGTCAACATAAAGAATGCTACACAATGATTATGCCAGAGGTTAAAGTGGATAAGAATTGTTTATAAGGGATCATTGAAATGACTTACTGGTTTTCCTTGAGCTCCTCTCTCTCCAGGTTTCCCACTCTTACCCTACATAAAAAAAATATCAGATCAAGTAGCTTCCTCTCTAATTATAAAGCTTGCTTACAGCACAACAAACAGAAAACTTGGAAGATTTTTAAATGATTATCTTTAACAGGAAATGTATTTTTACTTACGATAAGACCATAAGGCCCTCTTTTTCCTTGATTGCCTTGTTCACCCTAATAAAGAATAAAAAACACAGGAGTTAAAAGTATAATGAATTATTTACTTGCATATGCTAGTATGTACTAAAAAAGGCACCCAATTAAAATTAATATTAAAAAGATGTGTATAGTAAACTCTTTAGGAAAAGCTATATACTTAGATTAAGAAAACACTTAGAATCACATTTTGAATGATAAGCTATACCTTTTTTTTTTTTTTTTTTTGGTTATACCTAGCTGTGCTCAAGACTTACTCCCTGGCTCTGCACTCAGGCATCACTCGGTGAGTTTGGAGGAACCATATGTGATTCTGAGAATCTCGCATGGGTCAGCTGAGTGCAAGGCAAGCATACTCCCCCAACATACTATCTCTCTGACCCTGGAAATATGCTTTTTTTCTCTCTATTAAACAAGTAAGGCATATGGGCTCAATAAAACAACTGCAAAAGAAATGAGAAAACCAGTGATTACCTTGGTACCTTGTGTACCTTGTTCCCCTGAGAGACCATCTAGTCCTCTTGGTCCCTGGAGATTAAAAAATAATAAATGGTATTAATTTGAAATGTTTCCTTTTTGTATGTATCCTTACAGATTTAGATTCTGTGCTTTTCTTGCATGGACAAACTCCATCTGCTTACTTCTGGGTCATGACCACAAAAAAGATAAAGCTGTATATACAGATTTGCATCAGAGAATCAAGCCATTCCTTTCATTCTTCTCTAATAAAATGGCATGGTAGGGTCTGGGGAAATTAATCAGAGGGCTCCAGTCCATGATACATTTGTGTATCATGTACTGATCCTCCAATAGACCCTGGGTTGATCCTTCTACTCTTAAGGCCTTCAGTACAAGCTGTATAGACCCATGGGACCTCAGGGCACCCTGAGCATAATATCACCAGGAATGGCCTTAAGACCCCTGAATACCATTGGTAGGTAGTATTTAGGGGTCTTGAATACTCTCTCCCAATAATATAGTATGTCTCCTTATAAAACTGTCCTCGGAGGATTACAAAGTCCTTCTCAAGTAAATTAGATTAATTCTAAACCATTAACTGAATACTCTGGAGAGGGACTATACTGTTAGGGTGTTACGTAATTATATGGCAGCTCCACAATGAAGTTTATAGAATGAGAAGGTAAAATACATAAATAGCTATAATATAGGATGGGATAAGTGGAGGACAAAACGATCTCACAGGTCTTGGAAGGGAAAAAGCTACTATAGTTGGAATAATGCTTTCAGAAGTTTCAAAGCAGAAGAACATAAGGAATTCAAAACAGAAAGAGCTCTAGATAGAAGAATTGTGTGAGAAGGAAGAAAATAGGCAGGAAAGAAGATACTCAAGAATGGAAACAAAAGCAGTCTGTGAGCTGGGTAATAATAGAGCTAAATGGCAGAACAACTGCCTTGCATGCGTGAGGCCTGTGTTCACTTCTTTTATAGAAGAAATAATTTTTAAAAAGAGAAAGGAAAGAAAGCAGTTTCTTTAGCTAGATTGTAAATTATATATAGTATACTTCTTAACACTTATATACATTAAATAATTATGGAAATACTTGAAGTTAAAAGAGTTAATGGAGTTTATATTTAAACAGACAATGAAAAACCACTTAATCCAGTAATCCCCAGTACAACATGATGACTGGAAGGAGCATCCCAATCTCCAGGCTTTTCTTGTACCCAATCTGGGGTCAGTCATGGCTTATTTTAACAAAAATTAACAATAAAAAATTATTATTAGGACTTTATTTGGGGCCCCACATTTGCAAGTACTCAGATCATGGGGATGCTGGAAATAGAACTTCGGCTCTTGTAGCAGAGCATGTGCTCTAGCTCTTTGAGTCCTATCCCAGCCCCCATTTTATCTTGTTAAAAACCCTGCTAACCTCCCTTGTCAGGAGCCAGTTCTGCTGAGCTGGGGTGCAGCTGCATTTCCCAACAATACTGGGGAGTAGGATCCAATGCCCAAGGGGGACCGGCAGCTGGCAGGCAGACAACAACTCGTGAATCCAGCAAAGTTCCAACAGGTTTTTATTCACATAAGTTCTGGCAGTGCATCTGGACCCAGGTTATGTGCTTGGGTTAAAATCCTCCAAGCCAAGATGGCTGCGGTACTCCAAACTATGTGCTGGGGCCCGAACAGCAAGCAGAAAGAAAAAGCAAAGTTATCTGATGTAGGCAGGCAGACAGGGGGCCCACATGGCAGTGAATTCTTGCCCTAAGGACTATCCAGAGTCACCTTTAGGACAAGACTTGATGAAACCCATTAACCTTCAGTAGACTTGGAGGAATCTGGATCAAACTATCTCAGTCAAGCCCTTAATTCGATTACATCCCAGGACAGAAGATCCAGCAGAAACAGGTCAAGAAAAAGAGATTTTCAAAGAAGACCCCTCCCAAAGTCTACTGCTCTTGGCAAGGGCCCTAGCAACAAACCTTAACCTAGGTTGAAGCCCCATATAGGGGTAGCTTGGGAAGAAATTTATAAAAGCCGTCCTGACCAAAGGACTCTTGCGGCATATGCTGCCAGGGCCCATGTGCTGCTTGAGCCCACATGGCTGAGCGCATGTGATGCCCGAGCACATGTGTCGCCGCGTCTCCCCTCTTGAGATGTGTACTCTCTGGCTCTCCGCTTTGGAGCAGCCCGAGTTCTCCCTTAAGTGTGTTACTCTCACTTTCCCTCCTCTTTCCCCCGTCCTAAACCACCATAATAAAAATCTGTTTTACTTCACTGCTCATCTATTCCTGAAAATTCTTTTTCTGCGAGGAAGACAAGAAACCTGAGGGAAACCTGGGTGAGGCCTAGGACTGACTTTCCTTTCCTGCAAAGGAGCTACTCGCTTCTCCAACTGGAGTTTGTGGCTCCCCAAGAAATCTCGGGTGGTGGAGATCAACTCCTGTGCCTAGAGATCAAGTGTGGTTTGGACGGCCACCTCGTGAGGCTGGTGGGGCTCAGGCCCATGCCATGATAAAGACTCGGGGACCAGAGCGATAGCCCAGCGGGTAGGGCATTTGCCTTGCACATGGCTGGCCCATGCTGGCCCAGGTTCAATCCCCAGCATCCCATATGGTTACCCGAGCACCACCAGGGAGTAATTCCTGAGTGCAGAGCCAGGAGAAACCCCTGAGCATCGCCAGGTGTGACCCAAAAAAAGCAAAAAAAAAAAAAAAGTTATCGCATACTTTATCAGTTCTTAGCATGCCCAGTGGGTCCCAGGCCACAGAGGCAGCTGTGGAGAAAGTGACCATCTGTCTCCCCTTCCCACCTCATAAAAGATACCCATGAGGCCCACCTACATCAGAATCCAAATGGCCCAGGTCACTGAGCAGGCAGAATGAGGCCAAGGAAGAAAACTTTTTTTTATATCTCTCAGCCCCTGACCAACAATGGTTAGTCAGGACCAATTGTATCAGGTGTACCAACTTGGCCTAGGCCATTCAAATGCTAATTCACCAGAGTAGGGGCTTGCCTACAGTTCTCCTGTAGGCACTTTGAAGAGATGGGGAAGGGCATATAAGATGAAATGTATCTCAGGATAAATACAAATGGCATTTATCTGTACCCATGAATACTCTCAGCCAGAGATATATTTCTCCAAACTTCCACAAGATCCTTATCTTTACTTCAGGGTGTTCTGGGTACTGTCTGTATCACTGTCTTCCCTTAGATCATCAATTTGCTCGAGCAAGCACCAGTAACATCTCAATATGTCCTGTCACATGCGGATAGCCCAAGGGTATTTGCCCACTCCAGGAACATAAGGAGCCTCAAACCATTCTGTCAAGTCATGTAAATGAGGTCTATAATTGTTACTGACATTTGGCATGTAAAATAAGACATAGGGCTCTGCCCTGCATTTCTGGGTACTAGCCTTTAGAATTACTGAGAGCCTCCTATATACAAATAACGAAAGGAAGAAAGGGATATTAAGGAAACAATTCCATTCACAATTGTGCCAAGTCAAATACCTAGGAATCAACTACAAGTGTGTAAAGGACCTGTATAAAGAAACTACAAGGGGCCGGGCGAAGCCAGCGGTAGGGTGTTTGCCGCTGGGCCGGCCTGCCGGCTGGGTTCGTCCCGGCCCATATGGTCCCCGAGCGCCAGGGTAATTCCTGAGGCAGAGCAGGGTAGCCCTGAGCATTGTCGGGTGTGACCCAAAGGCAAAAAAAAAAAAGTCCAGATGACTAAAAGCGATGTGTCCAAAAAAAAATAAAACTAAAGACACGCAAGAGAGGACAAAAGAAAAATCTGCCATGGGTGGGAGAACAACAGTAAAATGGTATACTCCCTAGAGCCTTCATATGCATCCCTATAGATACCAGACATTCTTCAAGGAATTGACCAAACAACCTGAAATTTGTATGGACAATAAACCCCCAAGGAGCTAAGCAATCCTCGGGAAAGAGATGGGAGGCATCACCTTACCCAACTCAAACTACTACAAGCAGTAGTAATTAAAACAGCATGGTATTGGAATAAAAACAGACCTGGGACCAGATAGGAGATGACACAACCAACGCATATCATTAATCTTTGAAAGGTGCAACGAGTTTAAAATGGGTAAGAAGCTCTTCATAAGGGTGTTGGGACGGGTGGTGTGTTACACCATGCAAAAAAGATAAAATGGATTAAAGTCAAACAGACTTGACCAAGTACATTGGAAAATTGGAAAAACCTCAACATAAGCTAAAGCACCAAAGGAAACACATAACAAAACAGAAGAAGATAACATTGGGACTACATAAAACAAAAAGCTTTGACCTAAAACAGTGACTAAGTAAAAGCGTCCAGATGGGAAAGAATCACCAATACCCATCTGATGGGTTACGATATAAGGATGGTAGAACTTTACAAGAAGAAAACAAACAACCCCATCCAAAAAATGGGGACAGAGACAGAAACTTCAGCAAGGAAGAATTTGAATGGCCAAAAACATATGAAAAAATGATACTAAATCAGAGAGATGCAAATCAAAACACAAAATACCACTTACACCACAGAGACTGGCACACATCAAAAGAAAAGACAACAAGTCGGCGTGGGTGTGGGGAAAGGGGACACTCATCCTGGGTGGGAATGCGGCTGGTACAGCCTTTCTGGAAAACAATATGGACTTTCCAAAGACTAGAATGAACTCTCATTTGCCCAGCCATACCACTCCTGGGATCTCTTGGGAAGCCAAAATCGCAGCGGAAACACCATCTACATTGCTTATTCCATAGCCAGAATCTGGAGCAACCCGGCCGAAATCGATGCTGTAAAAGCTTTGGTACATCTAAAATGGAATACTACAGCTGTAGGGCCTACGTGGCTGGGAGATATGTTGGCGAATACAAGGGGGACAGATACAGATGCTTTTCATATATAGGTATATTATGTCCTATAAGATAAGTGAACATATATCAGGGTCCTGCAAGGTGGATTATCAAAATGTGTGGGATTCAGAGGCTAGGTAAGACAGAAATGGAACAGTGTCTGAAATTGTTGGGGTACTAATGCCACCTAGAACTGAGCATTAAATAGAGGCAAAAGATACACATGACAACCCTTTATGTTGTTCTGTAATTCATAGTCTGGGGGAAGGAAAGGAAGGAGGAAATGGAAAGAATCAAGACCCATGGAGCGGGCTGGGGAGGGGGGGGACCGGGACGTTGTGGTGGGAGTGGGCCTGGCGGTGGGTGCTGCAACACTGTTTGACCAAAACCCAAATTGAACTTTTTAATTGTATATCTTTGTAATTTTAAAAATAAAAAAAAAATTTTAAAAAAAGAATTACTGAGAGCCATGCTCACTTGCCAGGAGGCAAACAACATTTGTCTCTGATTTAATTATGGCTATTTTATTTAAAAGAGGGTCCAATGCAGCCTGGCAGACTCTGGTGGAGTTGTCTAGTCCCACAGGGGATTCTGTAAAAGAGGAAATACTCTGAACAGCTAACATAGAATACATGGTAAGATACTCTGCCAAATAGTGAGTCACAGATCCAAACTGTCTTCCTGCCATCATTGTGGCCTGCAGGAGATAGCTCTAAGCAAGACGAAAAGGCTCTGGGCAGCTGTGACAAAGGCGTGTCTCCAACACCTCCCAACTTCAAACTGTACTACAAAAGAAGTAATTACAGATATATAAGTCACTGGTAGAATTTTATAAGAGAAAAACATCCAACCTCATTAAAAAAATGGGGGAGAAGAAATGACTAGAAACTTACAGAAGAAATAAAAATGGTCAAAAGACACATGAAAAAATGTACTACATCACTAATCATCAGGGAGATGTAAATCAGAACAAAAAATGAAATATCACCTTATACCACAGGACTGACATACATTATAAAGAACAAGAAAAACCAATGCTGGCACGAATGCAGGGAGAAAGGGACTCTCCTTCATTGTTGATGAGAATGCTAACTGGTCCAGCCCTTTAGGAAAACAATATGGGCATTCCTAAAAAAAAAAAAAAAACCTAGAAATTGAACTCCTATTTGACCCAGCAATACCATTTCTGGGAATATACCCTGGAGAAGCCAAAACACATAGCAGAAATGCCACTTGCACTTCTATGTTCATTGTAGCACTGTTCCCAATAGCTGGAGTGGAAAAAAACCTGAGTGCCTGAGAACAGACAACCGGTGAAAAGAAACTATGGTACAGTACACAATGGAATACTATGCATCTATTAGGAAAAATGAAGTCATGAAATTTTCTTATAAATGGATGACATGAACAGTATCATGCTATTGAAATGGGTCAGGAGAGGAGAGAGCATGGTATGATCATACTCATTTGTGGGATATTTAAAAAAATGTAGAATGAAACTAATACCCAAGCACAGTAAAATCAAAGGCCAGAAGGATTCTTAAACAGTTGGAAGCCTGCTTCAAGTGCTTGGGAACAAGGCAGTTGGGACAGAGAAGAAACCACTATGACAATGATGGCTGGAAGTGACTGCTCTGGATGGGAGATGAATGCTGAAATTGAGTAAAAGACCAAACACAGTGGTCTCTCAGATTCTGCATTACAAACCATAAAGCTCAAAACAAGAGAGAGAGAATGTAATAGGGAGAGGGAGGAGAGAGAGAGAGAGAGAGAGAGAGAGAGAGATTGCCTGCCATTGAGCATTGAGGTAGATTGGGGGTTAATGGATTGATACTGGCAATACTGGTCATGAGAAATGTACACTGGAGGAGGGATGGGTAATGGAATATTGTATGACTGAAATCCAATCATGAACAGCCTTGTAAATGTGTATCTCACTGTGATTAAATAAAAAAAAGAAAGAAAATGTGCTGAGGCTGAGTACAGCAGGTAGAGCATTTGCATTGCATGCAGTCATGAAGTTCTAAAGCCAGGAGGTTCTATAGCAGCATTAACCATAAAGTGAATGTCATAAACCTAGCCTTATAATTTTTAGTCTGCATTTAAGGTATATAATGATCTATTCCCAAATTCTCTTCCTGCCCCATGTTCCAATAAAAGGCTGAAAAACTAAGTTACAAAATTATTGTGCATCTTATTGATGCAGTCAAATGCTCTGATTCAGAGACTCAGATACATGGGGCAGAACTGCTACTGGCTCTCCCTGTGCCCAGCTGATCATGAGATGCCCAGGAGGGAAGGCAGGTTCTATCCCTGGTCTTCCATTCCAGCAGAGCCTCGCAAGAAGTCAGAGGAACCCCCACACCATGAGGGTCACCATTTTCAACATTCAGACTCCACAGCTCATCAGAGTTCTACCCGGCAGAAAAACTGATCTTCCCCCCCCCCCCAGGTTCATCAATAAATGCACGAGATGAAAGGTGACTACAAGAGTATCCCACCCCCACGGCAGATCCTGACAAGCTACCTGTGTCGTATTTGATATGCCAAAAACCAGTAACAATTATAGACCTCATTCTCATGACCTGAAGGAATGGTTTGATGCTCTTTGTGTTTGTGGAGCGAGCAGATGCCCTTGGGCTACACTAGCATGTGACAGGATGTATGGAGATGTTACTGATGCCCACTAGAGCAAATCAATGAACAATAGGAAGACAAGTGGTAAAGTGATATAAGTGGTCTTACTGATGCACAATAAAAACATTGAGTTGATTGATAACTTGAACATCAAGATTCAGAGCATGGACTTAAACCAATCAGTGATTTTAATGAGTCCCTATTTTAGAAACCTGACACTGTTTTGGGTTCAGAGTATATGGCAGAGATAAGAGATATATTCTTAAATTCATGAACAAGTAAATTCATGCAAAAAAGCAAAATGTAGTCAAGTATAATGGGAGAAATAAAGGTAGTTAAAAGATCACAGCATGTCTGACGGGGAACCTTATTTTATATAGTGTGGCCTGAGAAATCTCGCCAAAGGCACATTCAGGTAGAGGCTTTGAAGAAGGTGAAGCTTTGGCTATGCAAATTTTGGGGAAGATCATTGTGGCAGAAGAAATTGCAAAGGCAAAGGTGCACTTTTATTCTTAGGGTTACTTTTAATTTAAATTTAATATTAATTAATTAAATTTAATTTAATATTAATTTGTTTTAATTTAAATTAAAGTAAATAAAGTAAATTTAATTTAATTTACTCCTCACGATGGTCTGTTCAAGCTATCTCTGTGAAACATAAAAATGGAAAAGTTTTAGCAGTGCAAAATACTATGAGTGCATTTTCAATAAACACAAAAGAAACAAGGGAAAAACCTTAAGCCTATCTAATTAAAACCTAAAAGACATAGAGCAGTTTTTGTGAACATATTACTACTTATGAAGCCATTTGTTTTAGGTTAATATTCTTCCTTCATTAGGTTACTTACTCTTCGGCCCTTAGGACCTTGACCCCCAGGTGGTCCTCTTGCTCCCACATGACCCTATGTATGGGAAAAATTTTAAATTAGATATAGAATTCACAGGAAGGTAGTTGTAAACTTTTTATGTAATTTTCCTCAGGGTTGTAAGATAAAAATGATTCATCTCCTTTAAAAATATGCTGTAAGGGCCAGGAGAATGCATGTCACACTTGTGAAGTTCTTAATTTGCTTCTTGGTACTTAACAAATGTTCAATTATTAAATTACTCCCCTTCACACAATTTTTCTTTAGATATATCGATATGTTTGGAAAAATCCCACTCTTTATGCTGAACAAAAATATTGGAAACTTTTACTATTTATTGATATTCATTGACATAATATAAAGCTGTGGTTTCCAATTTTAGTTTATGATAAATAGATGTTATTAAATTTGCTCTTTGTTTTTCTAAAAATGTATAGCAAGTAAATATGAGGAAGATGAAAATGCCATGGCATATCTACGTTACAGTGTTTTGCAATTGATTGAGGGAGAGGTAGTCTTCCTCAATTAGGCAGACTTAAGTAGACTAAGACTCAATGGAGTCTTAGACAATTTAACATATTACCTAATTTGTATAAAACACAAATTATAATGTAAAGATAGGACCATATTTAAATTTAAACAAGAATTATAGGCATGAATATCAAAGCAACTCTGTACTTACTGGTAATCCCTGTGGGCCAATAGGTCCTGGAACTCCTGGGGGACCAGGATAGCCCTACAATTGAATTAAACAAAAAGATACAAGCTCTCTCTTATAACCAATTATTTTCATTGAAGCTGGGTCATTAGAAATTATAAGAAAAGTTCCAAAGATAGGGAAGGAAATAAAAAATATTTACAGAGAGATAAAATATAGTTTTATTAGAGTCATTTACTAGCCAAAATAATACATTATGACCTATTCAGATGAAAATATTTGTTCTATCATATAACCTATATGCTGTGCTATGAATGTATTGTGTTATACATATTATAAAACTATATCATTTTCAGAATTCATACAATTCTAAACTTAAGGAATACAAGCACAAATATTCTAGCTGTCAAATTTAGAATGGCTGTATTTCATGGTATGAAGATTATTTTGGAGACTATATTAGAGGTAATAATAAATTTTCTAAATAAGTAATGTTTATATAAAAACTATTGAATTTGTAGATGATATGTGCCACAAGATCATCACAATGATTATAAAAGCAAGACTCCTTTATTTAAAATATTTAATTTCCGTTACATATAAAAGCGGTTTTTGAGTAACTCATAAATTTTATATCTAGATTACATTTTTTAAAATTTTAACTTGCTATCTTAAGGGTACTTAAAGAGACTAAGGCTAAAGATATTTTTAAAAGACTAAGATGAAGTCTAGATAATTACCTTTCATACATGCATCGCAGAATTATAAAATGATCAAAACTCATGGAAAGATGACAGTGATATGAGTGATAAAAATATAAGCTATAAAGCAACAGTAGAATTCTAGAAGAGCAAGGTATACTTGAATCTTAGCATTGAATACCTTGCCTGCTTGGCCAAATCTTTTTTTTTTCTTTTTGGGTCACGTCCGGCAATGCTCAGGGGTTACTCCTGGCTCTGCACTCAGGAATTACTCCTGGCAGTGCTCAGGGGACCATATGGGATTCTGAGGATTGAACCCAGGTCGGCCACATGCAAGGCAAATGCCCTACCAGCTGTGCTATCGCTCTAAAACTTGGCCAAAACTTGGCAGGAATGTTACCCTAGTCCCCTGAGAACAGCTTGAGACTTTTCAAGAAGGGTAAAAGCAGGTCTATTCTTCAAAACCATGTTCTCCCTTGAATATGTCTCACTTGTCTATTTCTCTCTTGAATACATTTCCCCTCTTTCTCCCCTCTCACATATTCCAAAGCAAAGCAAGTTTCATTAAAAAAAAAAAACCTGGGTTGCTTCATATACACACACAAAAGGCAGAAGTAGAATCCTAACTGAATTTTCTAGTTTATCCATTTTGGCTAGTTTATGAGTTTATGGTAGTCTCATTCTCAAAACCATAGACTTATTTGTTCAAGTCATCTGATTCAGATGCTTTTAGTACATGTATCTTTCTGAAAAGCCAACTGTGTAGAAGAGAAGAAAATTCTAAAGGAAATTTATGATAAGAAAGCATCAATCACTTAAATTCCACTCAAGGTAATTCTACATCTAGTCTGGTTTAACTTTATTATGCTCCTAGGAAACAAATCTTTCAAATTTGAGTTCTTACCATGACACCTTTTTCCCCCTGGGGACCTATGGGGCCTGGACTTCCTCGGTCTCCCTTTTTAAAATAGAAGAAAAAAGGAAAAGCACACTTTTGTTACTAAAATAAGCCTCAACAGGAAAATGGTCAGCAGAATCATATTGTACATCAACATCTCATCTCCTAATAATTCTTAAATTTACAAATTTTGTCTTTTATCCTCCTTCCTTCCTTCCTTCCTTCCTTCCTTCCTTCCCCCTTCCTCCCTCCTCCCTCCCTCCCTCCCTCCCTCCCTCCCTCCCTCCTTCCTCCTTTTTCTTTCTTTCTTTCTTTCTTTTTCTTTTTTCTTTCTTTTTCTTTCTTTTCTTTCTTTCTTTTTTTCTTTCTTTCTTTCTTTTCTTTCTTTCTTTCTTCCTTCCTTCCTTCCTTCCTTCCTTCCCTTCCTTCCTTCCTTCCTTCCTTCCTCCCTCCCCTCCCTCCCTCCCTCCCTCCCTCCCTCCCTCCCTCCCTCCCTCCCTCCCTCCCTCCCTCCCTCCCTTCTTTCTTTCTTTCTTTCTTTCTTTCTTTCTTTCTTTCTTTCTTTCTTTCTTTCTTTTTTTTGCTTTTTTGGGTCACACCCGGCAATGCACAGGAGTTACTACTGGCTCTTTGCTCAGGAATTACTCCTTGGTGGTGCTGGGGGGACCATAGGGGATGCCGGGGATTGAACCCGGGTTGGCAGCGGCAAGACAAACACCATACCCGCTGGACTATCACTCCTGCCCTTTTTATCCCATTTCTATACTTCCAATTCGCTTAATAAATTTCCGAGATAAAAATGCTTAAAAAATCTTAGTAAAATAAGAAAAAAAAATTTTTTTAATTAATTTTTTGAGCACTAAGTTTTATAAGTTGATAGAGGAGATTTCCGAGATAAAAATGGACGCTTATATTGGAGAGTACTGGATAATCTGTTAGGTGAACTGTTAAGTCAAAATTTGATCGTATTTTGACAGAAAAGGAGTTTATATGGTCAACAAAAGATAGCTAGGGACTGGAGCTATAGTATAGTGGGTAAGGTGATTGCCTTGCACATGGCCTACCAGGGTTAGATCCCTGACATCCAATATGGTCCTTGAGCACTGCCAGGAGTGATTCCTGAGTGCAGAGTAAGGCGTAACCCCAAGTATTACTGGGTATGGCCCAAAAAACAAAGGGGAAAAAAGATCTAAATTCTTATCAGTTGTAAGAAAGAATTAAAAGTTACAAAATATATCATTGTGACTCATCAGTATTAATCTGCTTATAATAAGTACAGTGTGTTAGAGGACAGAATGTAAAAGACAGGGTTAATATGATAGAAGCTATGCTAAAATAAATCAACAACTATATTTTGAGAAGGTTTTGGATAGTTTCTTAGTATGACTAGATTATATTTCAATATAATCATTTGTATTTCCTGGGACTGAACCCAGATTTAATGCAATGATTGTGTTGGGCCACTGAGCCCCATCCTTGGCACCTAGAAAGTTTGGATTGTAAAGAAAAATATATGAAAGTTACAGCAGATGAGAAGAAATTCAAAGATGAATTACATGTACATATGGATATATAAATGAATTACATATATATGTATCTACAAACTAAAAAATTGGTCATATATATTCTATATGTACATATATGCCACATACATAGAGATAAAATAATTGAAAAGCTCAATTTGAATGTAGGGAAATGAATGATACATTTGATTTTAGGTCACTAAATTATCTTAAATATCTCAGATGAATATAACGAGTATCTAATTTATTTCAAATTCTGGCTCTACTTAAATTATTCACAAAGCACAGCCTTGTATAATAATAATGGCATGCTATCATACTTAAAGTTTATATTTAGAAAGCAAAATTTCTGTCACAGATCCAAAGAGTTTGGTTTATTACCTACTAGAACTTTATATAATTAAATTCAAAAATTAAAATGAAAATTGTTCTTCCTGGTTTCAAGTAAAACATTACTTTTTATTAATTAGAGTTCATAAATTTAAAACTCAATATGAAAAATAGCTCCTGAGGTAATGATTTTTAGGTAATCTTTAAGCAAATTTTAGTTTCCATCACATTAGCCAGGATTATCCATGAATAGCTGCATACCAGATTCCAAGGGAAATGAGGAGACTGTGACCACGAATTGGCTCAGGTAAAGAATAACAATCTTCTCTTTCACTTATGCCTCCATGCTTCCTTTAGACAGTTGACTCCCACAAAGGAGATCATTTCTTAGTAATAAATCTGTCGTAGAGCATTAGTTTCTTTTTTTTCTTTATATTACATCATTACAAGAAAAATTTAAATTATAAGCATATATGCTACTACCTTTTCAATATATTAAGATATTCAGCAAGGTAACATATTTTAAGTTATGAGACTTATGATTTGTACAAACTATATGAATAAATGAATATCTCTTTGATTTTAGCCTAGAATTCTTGCTATTGAAGAAAACAATGGAAGAAATCACCTTTTCACCACTGTTTCCAGTTAATCCAACTTCTCCAGGTAAACCAACAGGTCCCTTTTAGGAAAAATAGAATTAAAATAAAACATATGTTACATTGTATCCTGGTTTTAAATCAGCTGTAATTATTATATTTCTAACTCATACTGAATTTTATTTTTAGATAGAAATCCCTATGAAGAAATTAATAATAAAATATTAAGCATATGACCTCACCAGAAATAATCATCTAAACAGTGAATAAGCAACATTTGGGGAAATATTGGGCCCCATTCAATGGTGCTCAGGGCTTACTCCTGGGTTTGTGCTCAATTATCACGTCTAGTGATGCTCAGTTACTCACTTATGCAGTGCCAGGGATCAAATTAGGGTCAGTTGCATGCAAGGCAAGAATCTTAGACTTTATACTATATTTTCAGAGCTTTGAATTATATCTTAATGTCTAATATATGACAGGTGTAGTACTGAGATACACTGAGTTTAAAACCTAAACATAAACTGTATCCTTGTGGAGCTCACAATTCAGTGGATGTTATTGTAAAATTCCTGCAGTTTTTATTGCTCCTTGATTTGGATACACTAAATTAACAAATCATTTCTGTGACTCTTGTTTGATTGTCTCTCAATGTGAACAGGAATAGCACATGCCTTTTCATCAATTTTCATATACTCAAGTAATATTTGGATCCTATTTTGTACCAGATACTGTATCTGTTGTTGAGATTTTATTAGTAAGAATGCAGATTTAGGCCTTTCCATCATTAAGTAAAAGGTCTTGTGACGAAGGCAAACAAAGAGTGAAAAATAATAATTTTGATATAAGCTACAAAAAAGACTGAGTCCCCTGTAATGAACCCAGAGCCATTGAAGAGCCTGGCAAACTACCTGTGGTGTATTAAATATGCCAAAAATTAACAATAATGGACTTCATTCCCAATGAATGGAGACGTTACTGGTGCCCGCTCGAGCAAATCGATGAACAATGGGAAGACAAGTGACAAGTGACAAGCTTGCTAAGGAAACTACTATAATGCTGAAGTTTAGAATAAAAGAGAAAATGTATTTTAAGTAAGGGTAAACCAATGTCTGATATTTAATCTGAAAGATGAGAACAAGAAGAGGCAAGTCATTCAAGTAAAAAGGGTGTCGACAGTCCTAGAAAATTAAGGAGTTTGAGAAAGAATGAGTTTGATGTACTAGAATAAGGGAAATTGTCAGTCAAATTGTTTCAGAGTAAATAAAGTTGCTCAGGGTTCATCTAGCTTTGTCTTTATGAATTCTACTTCAAATAGAAAGAAAAAGGAGTAGCATAAAAGCAGGATACAATAAAAACATTATCTTCTGTCTTCAATCTTGAAACTATTTCCTACTTTTGTTTAAAGATTCATGAAGCATTTTCTTTTAAATAGCTATCAAGAACTTGCTTAACAGATTATCATGTTATAATATATTAGCACTAGAAAACATCTGATTTAGGCAACAATGGTTTTCTGTGTTGCAGTTAACTGAAGTTAAGCCACAGAACATGGTTTTATTATTACCCACATCAGTATCCCTGCACCTCTCTGTGCATCTATGACACAGATGTACTCTAGAAGTCCGCAAAGCCCCTGCCACTCACTTTGGTCTCATGTACCTGACTAATTTCATTTAAACTAAATTTTTAAGTCCACTAGGGCATTTCAGTTTGTCATCCTTAATAAATTATTATGTGTGACTGGTGACAGGGCCTACTTGGGAAAATATTTTCTCAGTGGAAAACAGGCTCATATTTATGTTCACTGGAAACAGTTCAAAGTTGGAGAAAATTAATTTAAAATTATTGCATGGCATGATAAAAGGATTTCAAAAAGTTCAATATGAACATCAAATCTGAAAGCACCACATTTTCTAGAAAGTGGGGAAAAGAACCCATATGCAGCAGGAAGGAGTATAAATTTCTATTCTCCTGAGAACAACTCCTGGTCTATAGTTAAAGTGACCCTGTACTTGAGTACAGACGTGCATTTTTATTTTTAATTGTTTAGATGGGTTTCTACTCAGATATATGTACTAGGGGACAATAAAGGATGTTAATCGAAGCATAATTTAGATATGAAGGCAGGAAAATATGAAAAATATCAATACTAACTAAGTTAATGAACCTTATGGAAATGCATGTATCAATATAAATTAACCTTTCAAGAAAATGTTCAGTGAGAAAATTACTTACAAAGCAGACACATCATTACAAAACTATGCTTTTTTTGTTTATTTAGATACTGATTTACAGTCATTTACAATAATGTTGGATGACAGATCCAGCTAATCTGGGAGCTTTGTTGTTTTGCCCACTCCCAGCTTAATCTATTTAAGCCAAGGTTCATTCTAATGAGACCTCTCTTCTATGTAAACACTGCTAGAGGTGTGGCAGTTACAGAAGTCACTTTGATTGAATAACTTCTGACTTATACATCTACTAAGACTTCTATGTTTTCTAGATTGGGCACAGCTCCTCTTTATACCCACTGCACCCAGCGTGGGACAGTTAGAATTTACCAGGAGACTACCATCCTAGCTACATTGAGACTATAGGAAGACTATAGGAAGGATCATACTAGTTTGCTCTAAGCAGGCGAGTGTGACCCTTTCAGTACACGAGAACAAGATACTCAGAATCACCCTGGTGTAGATAATAATAAGAAGGACCTTGTGGGTACCATCTAGATTACATGAAGCTCATGAAATTAAGATGTATTACTTTATATCAGCCCCTCTCTCTCTCTCTCTCTCTCCAGTGTTTTACATAAGAGATAATCTTGGGGTTAGTCCTTGGCATAATCTTAGTTTATACCTGCAATAGGGTGTGGCACTACACTGTTTAGAGTTCTTTGTTGACACGACCCTCCCTGGATTACTTTGGTGTATATAAGAAGACTGACTTGAGGCCCCTTCAGCTTTTGGCTCCTCAGCTTTCAGCTTTTGGCTCCTGTGGATTTCGGCTCCGGCAGCCTTTTGCTTTTGGCTTTTGGCTTTTTGTTCATTGGCCTTTTGCTCCTTTTTCTGGGCAGGACTCATTCGGGTGAGATCCTCTCTCTTTGGTGGGAGACTTAGGCTCTTTTGTATGGTCTAAGTTTGGACCAGAGCTAGAGTTTGTTCATTATATTGGATTGTTGTGGAAGAGCTTTTTTTACTATTAAAAGCCTTTTTGGAACTGCATCGGACTCGTGAGTTTTCATCTGTTCTCCTGGCGTCCTCAGGAGGTAGAAGAGAACCTCTGTCCTGACACTGTCGAGGACCTGGGTGGTGTCCCCGACACAATAGGATTTCAGGCTTACAATGTTCCTACCTCCAGTCTCACAACTTGTGTCCCCATTCCTCTGCCATGGATTCCTTCCCAGTCCTCTTGATGATACATTTTAAAGTCTAATTATAGTTTTCTCCACACTATTCTAAGCATGAGACCCAAACTACAAAACTATCAATATAACTCTATCTTTGAGGGGAAACTACCCACACATCTAAAGTTCAATAGGTAAATTGATAAATACATTCGTAACTGACACCTACCAAATGTCATTGTATTTAAGAAATTACTGGTTTCTTAAATGTAATGTCATTACAAATGTCATTACTTTTAAGAAATTAATGATTATAAAATTCTTTCATTTTGAATTTATAAAAAGAAAAATAATTGTCAAGAAAAAGTACTCACTACCGAATATAAGAAACCCTTAGATTAGCAAATGATAAAATGTGAAATGAAGAGGTTTTGCCAGTTGTATTATTGCTGAAACCATACACTCCTTCCTACACCACCACACTAATGATGTCACAGTTGAGCACTGATTTGGGTGTCAAATAAAGGAATAAAACACTTCATTTTATTGAAATCAAGGTTTCACAGGTAACTTACTTTGACTAAACAAAAATGAGAGCATGCAGGAATGATATGGCTTTTTTATAAAAAAAGTGTTTTAACTTTGTCCTTTGAATCATAAAGCCAACTATATTAAAGAAAATTTCTATTACGAAACCTGAGTCACTGCATACAGATAATCCCCTCAGCCATCCAAAACTGAAGTGCAAACAAGAAATATGCCTTTTAATAAAATGTTTACATATCAATAATTTACCATATAAACTCTTGATATTTTTAGTTTATTTCTTTTTTTTATTTTTGGGAGTAAAAGGTTCCCAAGCATGGTAAGGGAGCTTACAGCACTCCTGGAGAGAAAATTATCTTTTTCTTCTTTAATGAGTTAAAAGCCTTAGGAAATGGCGGTGTTATAAGTAGAAAGAGCCTGGGTTACTGAATTACTTTGTAGGGGAATACCTGAGTATTATTTTTTGAATTATAGTATAGCTGCCCAGTTTTCCCAGCACCACTTCAGTACAGGTACTTTATATTATTATTTCTTCCAGGTTTTTTTGAATTCTGCGACTCCATTGTTGCACAGTCTGGTTTGGAAGTGGCTGTCCTCACTGGTACTGGGGAATCACCAAAGCTTCATCTAGTGTGGTGCTCAGGAGGACCATGCAGTGCAAGGGCAGAAATCAGGTCCTTGTGCATGCTAAGCATACACTCTAACTATGGAAATAGCTCCCAAATTTTCCATTTATTGATATTGAAATTAGTTATTGTACTACTCAGAACAATAATACAATAATTGTTGTACTACTCAGAACGACATGGGGCACAGCTGCTACTTGCTCTCCCTGTGCCCAGCCGCTCATGAGGCACCGGGGAGGCATGGCGGGTTCTAGCCCTGGCCTACAACCCCAGCAGAGCCTCACAACAAGCCAGACGACCCTACCTCTGACTCCATGGGGGCCGCCCTTTTCCACATCCAGGCTTCTTTCTCATCACACCTCCACCCAGCAGACCAGTCTATCACAGCCCGGATCATCGACACCCACCCTACAGCAGTTTGTTTTTTCAATCCGGCCCAGGTATGCTGAACCAGAGACTCTCAGACATGGGGCAGAGCTGCTACTGGCTCTCCCTGTGCCCAGCTGCTCATGAGGCACCTGGGAGGCATGGCGGGTTCTAGCCCTGGCCTGCCACCCCAGCAGAGCCTCACAACAAGCCAGACCACCCTCCCTACTCCATGGGGCCTGCTATTTTCCAAATCCGGACTTCCCTCTCATCACAACTCCACCCAGCAGACCAGACTATCACAGCCCGGCTCGCGCGGCCGCTAGCGGCCATGGGGTTCATCAATAAATGCTTTATTTAGAGGTGACTACAACAGTAAGCCACCCACATGGCAAGCCTGGCAAGCTGCTCGTGTAGTATTTGATATGCCAAATACCAGTAACATTTATATTAGGTCATTCCCCTGACCTAATATAATGGTTTGAGACTCTTTATGTTCCTGGAGCAAGCGGATGCCTTTGGGTTCTACTAGCATGAGACAGGACATATGGAGATATTACTGGTGCCCGCTCTAGCAAATAGATGATTAACGAGAAGATAGCGATAGCGATAGTATGAGCAGTAACACTCCCTCCACCCTCATGCTAAACTAACAAGAAATTATCATTATTACTTTCAGTTTTGGGACAATACCGGTGGCACTATTCTTTCTTGATTCTGCACTCAGGAATCATTGCAGGTAGTGGCGCTCAGGTGGCCATATGGTATGCCAGGAACTGAACCCAGGTTGGCTGTTACAAGGCAAATACCCTCCTGACTGTATATTTCTCTGGCCCCTAATTTTTTTCCATAGAAATTCATATAATCTTGAAAATGTAGTGAATTAAAACATGCACTGACATTTTTTGTATGTACATGTACAGATTGTACATGTACATACAATTTAAAAAACTTTGTAATCTCGTTCATCTGGCCTATTAAAAAGTTATTATTATAATAAAACATAAATAAATATGGCAACAAGTATATTAAATTAGCCTCTGATTTATACTGCAAATCTACTTGTTCTATAAAGCAAGTGATCTGAAGACAAAAGAACATATTTTCTAGAGGCCTGTGCTAAGAACTGTAGAGTTTACAGAGGAGAGAAAAATACATTTAAAAGCTTATACCCGTTAAGTAAGAGAATGTTTTCTGACACATAAAAAAATAAACAAACAAACAACCCCTACAAAAGACTCTCACCATCTTCTATAAAGTAAGCACAGGCGGTTATGTATAATTGAGAACATGAAGAAGGACTTTATAGAGAAGGAAGTATTTGAAGTATGTTCAAATGTTGACAAGATGAAATGGTAATATATTCAAAGTAGAAAAAACAGCTGAACATAGGTGGCAGATAACAAATGACATATATATATATGTATATATTATATTTCTCAAACATAAAGCAATGCCACATTATTTAGCATATCAGGTATCTAGGAAACAGCCTGGGATAGATACTTGAATTCCAACGAGAAATTCTTCTTTGTGCTGTCTGTGGAACAATTTGTGTTTATGAAGATTAACATTTGTTTTGAAAGAGGAAGACTATCATCATATCCGTACTGATTGTCTGCTAATTTACAACATGAAGTTCAATGTGTGAAAAGTGAAAAAAAATGTGTGTACAGTCAGAGTCTACTATAATAGTCCAAGGTAAATGTAATGTATCTTATAATGACATAAATCACAAAAGATGTGCCTTTTAAATTAGCTATCCTGAAAAATTATTTTATAAGTCTATAGAAAAATCAGTTTTTAACATCATAAGGGAGATGTAATACATACAACAACAATAATACAATGTTAACAATAAATAAGAAGTTAATCTTAATGAAGGGACTTTGGAGAAAAAGCATATAAAAGAAAACTAAAGGAAGAATTAAACATAGGAATGAATTCCTTTTTTTTTAAATTTAAAAACATGATTTACATAGTTGTTTACAATAGGTTTTCAGGCACACAATGTTCCCACCTCCAGTTCCACCTACTCTTTGTCTCTTCAGTCTACAAGTCACCACAGATTTCACTCCACATCCCAATCTAAATCTTTTACAGATACATTCTAAAATATAATTGTTGGAGTTTAAAATATTTTGGCAGCAGAAATGGAAAAGGTACACTAATTGCTTGAGGATGTAATTTGGAAGTTTATTCTATTAAGATTCCAACTTTTGTTCTTTTGCCAAGTAAAAGAAATCCATCCACAATAGAAAAAATTAATTTCTTTAGATGGAAGGAAATTGCATTCAAAACCCATTTTAACTTTATTTTTTATAGCATATTTTAAATGGATGACTATAAAGACCTAATACATCTTCATTGGTTCAAAATTGATACAGCTGTATCAGAGAAAAGATTTTTAAGCAATTTTTTTCTGTTCCCAGAGACCTAGACAGCTTCTTATCTCTAGAGCTTTTGTGCACGAGGAGGAATGCTTTGTAGTTATGGAATTCACATATGGAAGACAAGTGTTGGGCAAAGTTACCCTGTAACCTTCTCTTCCTTTATAACAAAAATACTGCTTAAAGGAGAAACTGTACTCTTGTGGCTTGTTCTAACTTCTATCCATGAAATCTCAAGTGTCACAAAAAGCAATTTAATGTCTAAAGCAAAAAAATTTATCTACAACTTTAAAGTGATAAATCTATGTATAAATAGTCAATATTTATTCATTTTTTTAAATCTATGGAGGGGCCAGAGTGATAGTCCAGCAGGTAGGGCGTTTGCCCTGCACGCGGCTGGCCCATGCCGGCCTGGGTTTGATCCCCGGCATCCCATATGGTCCTCCGAGCACCGCCAGGAGTAATTTCTGAGTGCAGAGCCAGGAGAAACCCCTGAGCATTGCCAGGTGTGACCCAAAAAAGCAAAATAATAATAGTAATAATAATAATAATAATAATAAAAATAAAAATCTATGGAACCTCAGAATAAAAGACATGGTTGATATCTGCTTTTGTTGCTGTCTAAACACTTTTTTTCACATAAAAACAAATGTGGAAATCTTTTTATATTATTGTATCAGTTACCTGTTGCTGCAGAACAAGTCACTCCACAAGTTACTGGCTTAAAACAATGAACACAGATGAGCGATCCTGCCTCAGAGATTTTCCTAACTTGCAGTCATGATTTGGCAGGGGCTGCAGTTATATGAAAGCTTGACTGAGTCTAGAGAATCCACTTCCAAGAAGGCTGTTGGCTGGAAGTATCAATTCGTAGCAGGATTTTGGCATGGGGCCTCAATTCTACATCTTATAAGTCTCTTGACTATATGGCAGCTAACTTTCCACACAGTGAGGTCCAAGTTAGTGAACAAGAAAGAAACTGTAATGTCTTTTGTGACCTAGTCTCTGGCATCACTTCTGCCACATTTGATCACTTCTACCACATTATCATTGAGAGGCTAAGTCCACTCTTCACTCAGAAAAATCGGACCTCTATTTTTCAAAGGGAGGGATATAAAAGAAATTAAAGACATATTTTAAAACCTTTAGAATGGCTACATTTTATTCTTAGTTTGATTTAATACTTTATTAAATCTTTGATCTCTTTCAATATTTTCCTGATATGATAGTTAATATTTTCAAGACATGTTTTTGAAGGAACATTCTAAATTAGTGCTACTGGAGTAATAAACATATATCTTAAGTTGTAATGCATAATATTTCATTCTTACTTCATTAGTCAATGATTATCATGCATAAGCCACTATACTAGTTTAGAAATAAGCAGTAGCCAAAATGGAGAATAAAAACTGTCATGAAAATAAAGAATCTGTAGATTCTTTATTTTATCTGTCGAATACAGATAAAGTAGAATTCAACAAACAAGAACCCTGAGGTCTAGCTACCTGTTCTTGTAAAAAAAAAAAAGTCCTGCCAGAACAGAGTTATGCCCACTTGCTTAGCAATTGTCATTGTCTGTTTTCACTCTGTGAAGGCAGACTGTAGTAGTTATGACAGAGACTTATGGCCCAAAAAACCCAAACAATTTTTCTTGTGGATTTAGGGAGAAATTCAAAGTAGTCACTGGAGCCATAGTTTTCATGAAAAAAAAAATCAAACAACAACAACAAAATATTCATACCTATTGGTCTGGAATTAACATAAAGTTTCAAAACATTATTTCCACATACAAAACCATTAAAAATTGTTTGTAGCATGAACATAGAGTAGGCTAAAAGTTAGGTAACATTACAATAATTGAAAACATTTTGCTTTCTGAAAAATATGTTCTGTAACAAGCTAATGACTTTGTTAGCTAAAGCACAAATTTGGAAGGACAAAATGCCATGTAAAATAAATTACTTGTTGGAATGGAGAAGGTACAAATTTTTTCAAGGGAGCAAAAACTTAAATAATCTAGTTCAAGTTAGACTAGCTAAAAAGATATATTTAGAATATTTCCTAATTGAAAGGGAAAGTTGAAAGAAAAATTATATAAACTTAAATCATTGTGCTTTAACAGTGGTTTGAAACTCCTCGGCATTCATTTGATCACTTGATCACTTGAATCCCGTTATTCATTGATTTGCTCGGCGGGCGCCAGTAATATTTCCATTGGACCCTATCACGTGCCAATGTACCAATGGCATCTGGTTGATTCAGGAATATGAAGAGCCTCAAACCATTCCTTCAGGGTCTTGACAAGAAAGTCTGACCATCTTGTAGGTGGGCGGCCACGTGATCTTTTGACATCTTGTTGGATCCAGTAGATAATGGCTCTAGTTCAGCGGTTGTCTCCAAATCGCATTACATGTCCAGCCCATCTGATTAAGATTGTATTTTAAATATACTATCTCGGCATTAAGCTTATATTTTCAGTGTGAAAAGCACTACATTATAGGTTAAGAAATCTCAGATCTCAAATTACTTTAAATTCACTTAAAATTAATTTATATCCCTAGAATTTACTTGAATTCTTAAATTAAATTCTTAAATTAAATTCTTAAATTCTAAAGTAAATTCTTTAGAATTTACTTTTTTAATTCTCTAGAATTTACTTTTGTGTTATCACGGAGACATTAACTTTAATATTTTTGTAGTATTATGGTGTTTGCTTAAAATAAATTTTTACAGTCATCTTATTACAATAAAGATAATATGGGTTGTGCTTTATGAAACTGCTAAGTTGACTATTTCTTACTGTAAAATGTTGAATTTTAGAGTTTAATATCGTATAAATCTTTGAAGGTAGGAGAAAACTACTCCTACCTCAGAGAATTGGCAATCCTTGAGGAAAAACTCTGCTTCAAACACTACCTGGGGAAATGTGCTTCCATCTTTATTTTTCTTCACCTCAAACTCTAAATTCTTCACACCCTTATCTAAGAAGGCAGTAACACAGATTGTTGTCAGTCCAGATAGATCAGAGAAAGATGTAGAAAACCAGAAAGCATGTGTAATCTTTTGGAGCAAAATCAATTTTTTTTAGATAAGATAATTGTGAAATAACATTGAGGTATTTTGCTAGAAATATTTGACTATGGCTATAATATCATCATATATAAAATGTTATTAAGAAACATTATATATAATATTTGACTAACAGTCAAATATTTGACTATTCAGGTCTACAATGAAGGGACAAGATCTAGGTGTAAAAATGGGTGATAGCTAAAGACCTGGAGAAGATCATTTACAACAGAGAGTGTGCAGATGAGAAGAGGTAAAAACTAAGAACAAAAAACAATTAAAGAGAGAAGAAAGAAAAAAGAAAACATCTGGAGTTGGTTATATATATAAAAAATATTGTCAGAAGGAAAATGTCATTATTTTGTCCAAAAATACTTCTCTAGAACGTTTTACTTGAGAGTAATTTTATGACTTGACAAAAATTAATGAATCTTTTTTTATTTATAAATAAATCACTTTTACCAAATGATTAACTTTTGGATCACTTCAGTGTTATACCCAAATGAGATCTATAAGCTAAAGACATATTCGTTTGATAATGTGACGTGGAGTGAGTTTATTTAGCTCATTTTGCTTCAGACTTCATGATATAGTTAGATATGACTAAGTCTATAGTGAATCAATATGGTCTATGAAGCAGTGTCTTGTCTGATACCAACTGCCTAATAGTTAGCAAACTGCTTGTTGAATGAATGTGTGAACCATTTGAATAGTGGTAGTAGGAAAAAGATGAACTGCCCACATAACTATCCAAAAACCTCCTAATTGTGGATAGGGAAGTAGCCCAGTGGCAGAGCAACTGCATGATGAGATCGTGGTTTTGATTCCTGCTAACAACTCTGTCTTTCTGTCTCTGTCTGTCTGTCTCCATCTCTGTCTGTCTGTCTGTCTCTCTCTCTCACACACACACACACATACACCCCCTATATCTTATTGCCCATCTGAACAACTCCTCCAAAGTTTAGCCATCCACAGAGAGACCCATATACAAAGGCTAATTATGATATTCATTATAAATAAAGGCTTGACTAATTTCACTAATATACAACTACTCTTGATGCCTTAGGTATATCCCACGGAGTCCTGAAGGATAATTTGTGCCCTCATACTCTTCAGTGAAAGACAAAGAATTATTTTTATTATGCATGTATGTGTGTATTTAGTTTAAGGTGCTTCAGACCAAATCTGGAACTCCACACACTCAAGGCAAACACTCTACAATGACCAATACCCCAGGCCAAAGGCCTGGATTGATTTACCAGAGTGACCAAACACCAAATAAAGTTAAATTTCTAACCATTACACGCTTTTTTTTTATAGATTGGGGGGAAAAACCCTTCAGGATTCTTATTATTACTCTTATCCTCTTATTCTATTCTAACTAGATGGTAGCCACTGATTTTTAAATCATCAGACCTCCCAATGTAAGAAAACATGTAGGTTAATTGGCACTTGTCCATATATCCTTCACTGGTCATTTGCCATCACCAGTGGCAAGTCACAGTCTAAGTTCTATGTCTGGGAATGTGTTGCACATGTTGCACCTGACACAGAGAGAGAGAGAGGAGGAGAGAGAGAGAGGGAGGGAGAGAGAGACTGTACTCACAAGAATAAAAGATCTATGTAACATGTATTAGTAGAAGCTAGGAGAGTATGGATGAGACCTTGTTCCATATTCCCTCTCAAGGGAGCCATAACATCAGATAAAAACCATATAAAACACAAATTAGATATGGAAGTTATAAATTTGAGGGCACTTTTCCAAGACACAGTATTTAAATTCCTGGCAAGGAGCTCAAGTGATTGTGCAAACTCATAAAGCAAATGCAAGCTGTGAAATGTGCAGCTTTGCCATTTTGGCTGTATTTGCCACAAGACTCCCTGCTAGAGACATCAACAGTCTCCCAGGATTCTGGTATAAGGTCTTTGTGTAAATAGCTGGTGATTATACATGCTTTGAAAAATAAATTCATTAGTAGAGTCAAAGACTTAACCATTAGGCACTAGTAGGCCAATTACCTGGATCTATCATAGATGAGTAGTAGCAGATGCAGGTAAATTGGCTCCACTGCAGCCTGGGATAGATTAGCAGGGCAGAGGTATAGGCAAACGGAGTGTGAAGTAAGCCCAGATTCCTGACTAGTAAATTATTTTCACAGCGACTCCTTTGGCCTTTCTTGGGGATCTCTATAAGCAGTTTATGAGCAGGAAAAACTTGGTTTAAAAGACTTAGAACTACAAAATACATATATGTGTCTCTCACTATTCCTATACTAAACACCTAACATAATTGCATCTGGATGTGTGGATTTTAGGAGGTTATTAGGTCATGAAGTTGATGCTTTGCTGATTGTTTCTGGCTGTCAAACTATACATTCTGTGGCAACAAGAGGTTTGTGGTTAGAATATCTAAAAATGAATGTGCAACTGTGAATAGCCTGCTGGTTGTTAGACACCTGAAAGGGAAATGACTTCACACTGGAAACAAAGTTCAAGAAAGAGCACAAGGATTGGTATGTTAGACACAAAATACAGAGATTAAATGCCAGTGCCGACCAAGACAGTCAAACATGGAGGCGTACCAGGGAGAATCCTCGGAAAGCTGACATCAGCAAGTTGTGGTCATCGGTCATCCCTGAGTCATGGACAATGGGCCAGGTAGAACAGATGAAACGTCTGGAACTGATATCACAGATTCCCATTTTCAAAGAAAAACTTAACTAAGGCTATCACTCACTGAATATCCATCCATACCACCACAACAGAGAAGTGTACTGAGTACCTTTTTCAAGAAGACTAAATGTTCACTTGCAAATAAGTTTATTCATGAAGGATCAAAGATTTGAACAGAAATGAAACCCAGGATGGTGTACATACCTATAGTTGAGCTTTAATTATCACTAATATCTGAAAATTTATGATACGAGATATCAAAATCATTGTGTCACACCAAAAGACCTATTTTACAGCATATGAGGGATGAATATGTGCTTATTTCTAGGGACCTAATAGTTATAACCTCTGATTACATGTATTCTAACATGTAAGAACATTAGAATAATCTAGTGTGCTGTTAAAGTAAAGATGTGACTCCAAACTTCATATGGATTAAAATATATCTTATCAAGGACACTTATATGCAACCATGTTTTCAAAGGGTGCCCTTGTAAGCAAGGGGTGGTAATAATCAATTTCATTTAATATTTTTTACAAAATCTCTGTGGAGACCCTGTATTTCTATTCTCACAAAACTTGAGCTCTGAACAAATGGAGCTCCTGGTCCCCAAATAGGACATTATACCAGATGACACAGTAAAACTTCGTGAAACTATAACTGGTAGTTATCTCCTAACATATAAAGGGGTAACTGATAGTTACCACTCTGAATTTCTTGTATTAAGGGTTTAACAAGTGAGAAAATGAGCCATCATCTTGAGTTACTTCATCAGGATAGTTAGGAAGAGGGAAAAGATTGCTATCATTTGTGGTCCTAAAACATAGAGTTGGGGTTGTAATATGTACCACTAATCAATATTCTATTTTTTCCTCCCAGGAAGGGAATATACCAAAATATTATAGGAGCATCTCCTTGAAAGTAATATTAAGTGGGCTGAAGTGACAGATGAGGAACTTCATCTATGTGAGCAACAAGTGAGTCACCAAGATACTTCTTCAAGAAATATCAATAATTGAATTGTTGGAAATGATAATACCAGCCAAGAACTGGGCATTGAATGTAGGCAAAGAGATATACATGACAACTTCTAAATGTATGCATTGCAAGCCACAATGTGTAAGAGAAGGAAGAGAGAGAAAAGAGAAGAGAGAGAAAAGAGAAGAGAGAAAAGAGAAGACAGATAGAGATACAGACAGACAGACAGACAGACAGACAGACAGACAGACAGACAGACAGACAGACAGACAGACAGACAGACAGACAGACAGACAGATAGATAGATAGATAGATAGATAGATAGATAGATAGATAGATAGATAGAAGATAGAAGATAGAGATAGATAGATAGAGAGAGGAGGCAAAGTATCTGACATAGAGGCAGGCTGGGGGAGAGGGAAGAGAATCAAGGGACATTGGTGGTGGGAAATGTGCACTGGTGGAGGGTTGGGTGCTGGAACACTGTATAACTGAAACCCAAAATGAACATCTTTGTAATTGTATATCTCATGGTGCTATAATAAAAAAATTTTAAAAAAAAAAAAAAAACATGGGCATCTAGGACAACAAAATACACAGAAGAAATTTTTAGCGATTCTACTTCTGTTTTACTCAAGTTATAAAAATTATAGCAAAAATCTCTAAGTAGATGCCATAAACTCCATGCCTCAATTATCAAAAAGAAAAAGAAAAGAAATTACGTACTGCCAAAGCTGTCATCACATTTGCAGTTAGTCTGAACTACAGAGAGCCTTCTTGCCCTGCAGCATTAACTTACAGAGGTGATGGAAAAAACAATTCTATCCTTTATGCAATCCTGATTCCACCCTCCCATTCTGCCTTTTCCCAAGTTTTGCTTCCTAATAGGTACCCTGCAGCAAGAGGTTCCAAACAGATTTTGCTTATCATCCTCTCTTAAAAAAATTACTTAGGTTCCACACCACAATTCTATTTCCTTCAAACAGGAAGTGCTCCTCTACTTCACCTAAGACTACTATCGACTCAGTTACTTCAGGGTATTGCTTGCTTTGGGAGACACTGATTCTCAGAATGCCATCTTAGCAGCCTGCTCCTGTAATATTTAATCTGTCTTCATAGTATTTCCCAAACTGTAGTCCCCAATCCACCAGATATATGGAATTCATGCGGTGTGAATTCTTACACAGGTGCTGAAAGCATACAAAACTCATACCAGTACAACTACTATTTGTTGGTCTATAAAACCATCTTCATTCTTTAAAAGCCTGGAAACCATAAGGCAGAGTTGTTTGTTTTTTTTTAAGCCAGAGACTGAGATTCTGGGAAAACGTGAGAGATCTATGAGTTCAGCATTCTCTTAAGTTTGATGAACACAAGCTCTAACAGTACTGCCCAAGAGCATGACAACTAAAGTACAAACTTTAAACCTACATTTTGAGCTAAGGGTCATACCCCTGTGGTGTTCTGGGATTCAGGACCACATAGGTGCAGGCTAAGAATTCCCATTAGGACCAGAGAAGTGCTGGAGGGACCACGCAATAACAGAGTCTAACTCCCACTTAGGCCTCCCCCAAGTCCCTGATGTCTACTATTATTGCTAGTGTAATGACTGTTACCATTCTTTTGATAAAAAATGTGTTAGGAAGGACAGTGGTGTTTGCTGGTTTCTGTGGACTAAATATCAGGTCTAAACTATAAGAAAACATCATCTGATATTGATCACAGATCCAAACTGAGGGATGTTTTCTGATATAGCACCTCACTTGATCACTTGATCACTTGACATCCCGTTATTCATCGATTTGCTCGAGCGGGCACCAGTAACATTTCCATTGGACCCTATCACATGCCAGTGTAGTCCAATGGCATCTGGTTGCTTCACGGAATACGAAGAGCTTCAAACTGCTCGTTCAAGGTCTTGAAGAAGAAGTCTGACCATCTTGTAGGTGGGCGGCCACATGATCTTTTGATGTCCCATGGGATCCAGTGGGTAACAGATCTAGTCCAGCGGTCGTCTCCAAATCGCATTACATGTCCAGCCCATCTGATTTTCGATGCCTTGGCAAATGACACAGCGTCCCTGACTCTTATAGCAGGGACTTATAGCACCTCGAGTGAGAGAAAATTCTTGCTTTTATTGTTTGAAGTTCACCAAAGGCTAGTGATACCCTGCCAGTAGTGGCATATTTATATTACTTTAAAAAATTCTTTAAAACTTTCACTAACCTTCTCTTTCACTAACTTAATCTAAGTGAGGTCTTTCTCTTTTATATTTAGACTATTTTACTATGTCAATAGCAAAATTTCTGTTAAGGTGTTTAAATAAACCAAATGAAGACACAATGTAGCAGAAAAGTTATGCTATATCGCACCTATTACAGAACTTAACAGATTGCTCTCTTGACTTCTTTTGTAATGTGATGAGCTAGAAGTATAAATAACTGAAAGCAATGATTACTTACCTGCACTATCTACTGAATGTCTGAAACTAAAAACATGTGTATAATTAGCCTTATTAATTTAAAGTTGCTAAAAAACCAGAGATAAACCATAAACACTGATAATGAAATTAAAATAATTGTATATTCTACATCCACTAACACTATATATAGCAGTGAAATAATATTAATTCATTCCTACTTTTATATGCCAATATATTATAATATTCTTTGATAATCAAATACCTGCTGAGAATTAATAGATAATGTGGAATATTTTATAGAGTCAATCAAATGCAGAATGGATACAAATATTTTCTTACTTCGCATAGTCATGATTAGATAACAGTTTATTTTGGCCTCACAGCTTCTGCATTTCAGACTTGAACATGTGGATACATAAGTTTCCTGAAATATGTAACTGAATGGTCTGTTTATGATCCAAATGGGAATTTCTGTCTTTGACATTTCCCTAAGTTCATAGTGAAGCTTCGACTTGGGAAGTTCTGGCAATGATTAAAAGGATATGACTGGAATGTATACTCAACAGATGCTTTTACTCATGTCTATGTTACAAGATGTCTGAGGCTAGAAAAGCAACTGGTGCCGTCCTCCCTGCACTAAACTGCCTGCCAACAGTGTTCGTGTATTCTTCACTTTTAAAAAAGTATTTAGCAATGAATCGGTGCAATAAAGCAAATATTAGCACAGGGCTACCACCTACCTTGGATATCCACTTTTAGTTTATTAGTACAAAAAACATTGGATTAGAAATGAGAGATTATCCTGCTAAAACACTTGTTGTGTACCATCTCAACTGCAAGCTCTTCCTAAGACTATAAATGTTAATAGGAATCATTTACAGAGGAGAAAGTTTACTTATTAATTCTAAGTATGTATTTGTCCATAAATAAAGCAATAAGTAGTTAGCAATATGTATCTTTCATGTGAATCTGAGAGGTAGATTTTTCTTCTGTTTTGGTTGATTAGATTATCTAAAGACAAAAATAAGTACAGAAAATCTATGATTGTCTGAAATTTTCCAGCAACAAATGGGACACTTAGTTGTTTTTAAAATCTCAGAAACTAAACATAAGGAACTCTTAGAGGATTATTATTGAATTAGGGTATAGTATAAAGACTTGAAGCTAAGCTTAGATTTTCAATTCTGAAACAAGTGATGTTACCAGTTTGATCTATTTTTTTCAATTCTAAAAATAAAGGGAAAGTCTAAATAATCTCTCTCAGACTTTGTAGCTTTAAAATTCTATAACTTTACCAACAGACATGAAATATATTTAGATTCAAGACCAAATCAAAGGAAAAAGAAAACCTGAACATATCAGCTATAATCAGGAAAATAAAAATATCAATGTAAAATATCCCTTCTCCCCAAACAAAAGTCCAGGTCCTTCTGGTATTATTTGTTTCAATTCTACAAAATCTTCAAAGACAACCTTTTACTTAATCTTAAGTACTTATGTACTTAAATACCTCAACTACTTATGAAAAATACAAAAAATTAGAATTCTTCCCAATATTTTTTATGAGGCTAACATTACCTCATCTTAAAAGGAGATATTTCACAAAAAAGAAAATTAAAAAACAATACCCCTGAACACGCACAGATCTTTAAAAAAATACCAGCAAATTGAGTTCAGCAATATAGTAAAAGGACTATATTGCTCAACCAAGTGAGGTGTAAGGATATGTAATACAGCAACTGAAGTAAATATATAAATCAGAATCATAGTAATAAATGGAAAGAAAGCTTTTGTAAAGATTCACATCAATTTTTTATTAAAAAATATATCAACATAGGCCATATGGAACAAATCCACAGCATACATATCATACTTAATGGTGAAACACTGAAATATTTTCCTTTAAGCTCAGGCATAAAACAAGGATGTCCACTCTTACTATTTCAATTTTTCAATTTCAATATTTCAATTTGAATTATTCAATTATTTCCTATAGACCAAATTCTGCTTACTAGTTTTATAACTCATTTTACTGATTGGGAACATTTCAGGCACTCTCATTTAATTACTGGTTATTATTGCTTTGCACGCTAGCAGGAGAGTAAGGTAGTCATGAAAGAAACTCTGTGGCCCAAATCTTATACTATATAGTCCCTGGGCCAGAGCAATAGTACAGCAGGTAGGGCATTTGCCTTACACATGGCCACTCAGGTTCAATTGCCAGCACCTCATATGGTCCCCCCAAGTCTGCTCAGTGTCCTTAAATACAGACACATGTAAAAAAACTATCTAAACACACACATATATAACCCTTACAGAAAAGTCTACTGAAACCTGTATTAACATATCATTGTCATAATATGTCTTATGCATGTAATTAGTTTTTAAATACCAAGAAAATAAGCCACTTAGGATCACATCTCAGATGGATGTACAGATAACACATAGAAAATGCTTAATATAGATATATATATACATACATACATATATACATATATGTATATATGTGTATGTATATATATGTATGTATATGTATAATATCTATATTAAGCCAATACATATATAGTATGTATAATTATATGTATAATCTATATTAAGCATTCTAGTGTTATTGTCATCCAACTGAGTGTGATCCTAAGTGGCTTATTATCTATATATCTTTTATTATATATATATATATATATATATATATATATATATATATTTGCTTTTTTGGGTCACACCCAGCAACACTCAGGGGTTACTCCTGGCTCTGCGCTCAGGAATTACTCCTGGCGGTGCTCAGGGGACAATAATGGATGCCGGGGATCTAACCTGGGTTCGGCATAGACCAGCTGTGTGCAAGGCAAATGCCCTACCCGCTGGGCTATTGCTCCGGCCTAAATAAATATTTTATTTTTCAGGGGAGCTTTATCTGAGGACTTACTCTTGGCTCTGTGCTCAGCAATCAGTCATGGAAAGCTTGGGGACCATTTGGGGTGCTTGGAAATCAGATCAGGTGTGTGGAAGGTAAGTGCTCTACTTGCTGCTCTATTGCTCTGACCTCTTAATAATATTCTTAGAATTACAGAATAAAATGAAGTACTCTTATTAGTGTATTTCACTTTTTTACCTACAAGAAACCATAGTAGATGGTTTATAAAATCTTGCTACACTGACAAATTAAGGACAAAATGAAATAAGTACTGTTACATTTTAGAAAAAAAATCAATGTGGTCACAGAAACAGGGAGTCAAACCAAACACCTGGAAACTGAACAGCTCACTCCTGAACAACAAATGGGTCATAGAAGAAATCAAACAGGAAATCCAAAGATTTCTGGAAACAAATGAAAATGAAGACACCAACTATAAGAACTTGTGGGACACGGCAAAAGCTGTGTTAAGAGGGGAAGTTTATAGCTCTGCAAGCATTCATCAGGAAACAAGAAAGGGCCCACATAAATAACCTGACTACACAGCTGAAGACATTAGAAAAAGACCAACAAAAGGAGCCCAACCCAGGCAGAAAAAAGGAAATAATAAAACTTAGAGAGGAAATCAATGAGTTGGAAACCAAAAAAAACAATCCAAAAGATTAATGAAACCAAGAGCTGGTTTTTTGAAAAAATAAACAAGATTGACAAACCATTGGCAAGACTTGTAAGGACAGGAGAAAGAGAGAACCCAAATAAACAGAATCAGAAATAAAAATGGTGACATCACAACAGAAACCACAGAAATCCAAAAGATCATCAGAGATTACTTTGAGAGCCCGTATGCCATGAAACATGAGAATCTAGAAGAAATGGATCAATTCCTGAAGTCCTATAACCTCCCACGGCTGAAACAAGAAGACCTCCAATACCTGAATAAGCCTATCACCATCGAGGAAATAGAAACAGTAATTAAAAGTCTTCCCAAACAAAAGCCCAGAACAGGACCTACTGCCTGTCCTGTTCCAAGCTCTTCCAGGAAATAGAAGAAACAGAAACACTCCCAAACAGCTTCTATGAGGCACATATCACCCTGATACCCAAAGCAGGGAGAGACAACACAAAGAAAACTACAGACCAATATCCCTGATGAACACAGATGCTAAGATCTTCAACAAAATACTAGCAAACAGAATCCAAAGACTCATCAAGAAGATTATACATCATGACCAGGTAGGATTCATCCCGGGAATGCAAGGATGGTTCAACATTCGCAAGTCAATCAACATAATACATCATATCAATAAAAAGAAAAAACAAAAACCATATGATCCTTTCAATAGAGCGCAGAAAAAGCATTTGACAAGGTCCAGCACCCGTTCATGATTAAAACGCGCTCCAGAAAATGGGAATTGAATGGACTTTCCTCAAAGATAGTTACAGCCATCTACCAAAAGCCCACAGCGAGCATCATTCTCAATGGGGGAAAAGTTGAAAGCCTTCCCCCCTGAGATCAGGGACAAGACAAGGTTGCCACTCTCACCTCTTTTTATTCAATATAGTACTGGAAGTACTTGCCATAGCAATCAGAGAAGAAAAAGGACATCAAGGGCATCCAGATAGGCAAGGAAGAAGTCAAGCTATCATTATTTGCTGATGACATGATATTATACCTAGAGAACCCTAAACTCTCTACCAAAAAACTCCAAGAAACAATAGACGCATATAGTAGAGTGGCAGGATACAAAATCAACACCCAAAAAGTCAGTGGCTTTCCTATATACAAATAACGAAAGAGAAGAAAAAGATATTAAGGAAACTATTCCATTCACAATTGTGCCACGGAAAATCAAATACCTAGGAATCAACTTACCCAAGTATGTAAAGGACCTGTACAAAGAAAACTACAAGACACTGCTCCAAGAGATAAAAGAGGACACAAGGAAATGGAAACACGTTCCCTGTTCATGGATGGGGAGAATCAACATTGTCAAAATGGTAATACTCCCTAGAGCTCTGTACAGATTCAATGCAGTCCCTATGAGGATACCGATGACATTCTTCAAAGAAATTGACCAAACGCTCCTGAAATTTGTATGGAACAATAAACCCCCAAGGATAGCTAAAAGTAATCCTCGGAAAAAGAAGATGGGAGGTATCACCTTTCCCAACTTCAAACTGTACTACAAGGCAGTAGTAATTAAAACAGCATGGTATTGGAATAAAAACAGACCTGTGGACCTATGGAATAGAATTGAGTATCCTGACACCCAACCTCAAACACATGATCATTTAATCTTTGATAAAGGTGCAATGAGTCTAAAATGGAGTAAGGAAAGCCTCTTCAACAAGTGGTGTTGGGAAAACTGGGCAGCAATATGTAAAAAAATGAATTTGGACCTGTGTCTAACACCATGCACAAAAATCAGATCAAAATGGATTAAAGATCTCAATATCAGACTTGAATCCATAAAGTACATTGAAGAAAATATAGGAAAAACCCTCCACGACATTGAAGCTAAAGGCATCTTCAAAGGTGAAACATCACTAACAAAGCAACTAGAAGAAAAGATAAACATATGGGACTACATGAAACTAAAAAGCTTCTGCACCTCAAAAGAAACAGTGACTAAGATACAAAAGCAGTCCACAGAATGGGAAAGAATATTCACCCAATACCCATCTGATAAGGGGTTAATATCCAGGATATATCAGGCACTGGTAGAACTTTACAAGAAGAAAACAAACAACCCCATCAAAAAAATGGGGGAGAAGAAATGAACAGAAACTTCAGCAAGGAAGAAATTCGAATGGCCAAAAAACATATGAAAAAATGCTCATCATCACTAATCATCAGAGAGATGCAAATCAAAACAACAATGAGATACCACTTTCCACCACAGAGACTGGCACATATTCAAAAGAGCAAGAACAACAAGTGCTGGCGTGGATGTGGGGGAAAAGGGGGACACTCATCCATTGTTGGTGGGAATGCCGGCTGGTACAGCCTTTCTGGAAAAACAATATGGACATTCCTCCAAAGACTAGAAATTGAACTCCCATTTGACCCAGCCATACCACTCCTGGGAATCTACTCTGGGAAACCAAAAATCGCATGCGGAAACACCATCCCTACTTTTATGTTCATAGCAGCATTATTCACAGTAGCCAGAATCTGGAAGCAACCAGAGTGCCCGAATATCGATGACTGGATAAAGAAGCTTTGGTACATCTACACAATGGAATACTATGCAGCTGTTAGGAAAAATGAAGTTATAAAATTTGCCTATAAATGGATGGATATGGAGAAGATTATGTTGAGCGAAATTAGCCAGAAGGAGAGAGACAGATACAGAATGACTGCATTTATTTGCATGGCATAAATATATATGTACATATTATGATACCAATATCCAAGGTCAAGTGGAAGCATATATCGGGAGGTCTTGTCAAAGGTGGAAATTATCACAAACGTGTGGGAGTCAGAGTTTAGGAGAGACAGAAAATGGAACAGTGTGCTAACAATTGTTGAGGGTACTAATACCAACCTAGAACTGAACATTAAATAGAGGCAAAAAGATACACATGACAACCCTTTAATATATGTTCTGTAATCCATAGTCCTGAGGGGAAGGAAAAGAGAAAAGAGAGAGAAATGGAAAGAAATCAAGAACCTGCCATGGAGCAGGGCTGGGGGAGGGGGGAACCGGGGGCGTTGGTGGTGGGAGATGGGCACTGGTGGCGGGATGGGTGCTGCAAAC